>JAHDVE020006501.1:0-136241 GCA_022606495.2 Halesus radiatus | reverse complement strand
CAGTGTTTAATCAATCCCCGAATGCGTACAATTATTTGACCTTTGCTACTAAAAATCACATCTCAGCACCGGTTATCGATCTGATAAAAAAAAATATTGTCTGTATGTTAGTTTGATCTTTTCATATTATATTATTACTGCAGCAAATTATGAACGCACTATGATATATACGTTTATTGCACAAGATATTATAAAATTATGTAAGAATACAAATTGACATAATTTTTTTCTGGGTTATACGGTAATACTTCATAATACTAACCTTACCCAACCTTTTATATGAACCCTAATGATCGTGGTCTGATTTATGTTAATATATTTGGTATCTAATCAAGATTCAAGTGATCATTTGAAAGTGGATTTGTTCTAAATTACTTTTGATTAGCATTAAAAAGTGTTTTTATATAGTCTCATATTTCAGTTGACTATTTACTTAGTTTATCGTAAAAAATGTATTCAGTTCCCTTTAATTTGTATTTGTATTTACTAAGGTTGTTTTTTTATTATATTTGACAGCTGTAAATCTAATCCTGGAATCTCTGGATGACATCGCCTGTCTTCAGGACCAATCCTGCGACGAGGATCTCTTCATGGGGCTACTTGTTGACAGACAACTTCACTCTTTGTTGGAGGTAAGTGCTTTCAACGTACCATCTTTTATACGACTTGAACAAATCGCTCACAGTAGCTGTAAGGTGCTCAATTTCATTATGTCGATAAGATATGTTATCGACTACACTACCCTCCCCACAGAAACCATATAGATGACATAGGCCCTTAGAGAACCCCAAGAGCTTTTTGTGTGGAGTTAGTATTTTGAAAAAATGCCATGAATAACGAGTCATTGTAATTTTGTTGTTTTAATTCCTTGGAAATAAGAACCGGTATTTCATATGTTACTGACGCTGATTCCAATAATCGTAATAGGAATCATATTTACGCAATAAAAATATGATAGTCATAATGCACAGTGGACAGCTTGAAAAAAGTTGTCTTGAAGCTATAGTTAGGTTTTAATGGGCATGGACACTCAGTCACGCTAAAGGTTTCAGTAGCCCGCTATGAAGGTATCTACGAGTATCTATCCCATGTCATTTTTACATCTACCCTAATGTGATGTCATTTATTAAAACAGCAAACCAAATATATTAGAAATATGTTAAACTTTCGAGGCACAGAAAGGTGTGTTCACTGTATTTTTTTTTTCAATATTTACATTGCATCTTCGTAGTATATAATATATTAATGAAGCTTTCAAAGAAGATTTGAAAATGGCCATTTTGTCTGCATGCATCAAATAACATCTCTAAGATGTATCAGGTTTCGTTGTTGGAATAAAGTTTTGTGATATTAATTATTTAAAAAAAATAATAATAATAAATTTCTGTCGGTCCATAGGACATTGTGTATCACGATGTTCTCTTTGATCTACATAACGAGGGTTTATTTCTCAGTTCGTAACTTCTTGAACAATTACGTAAAATGAAAATTATAATACGTATAAAATATATCGTATGTTATACGTACCTAAATTTATTAACAATTCGCTTGGGACACATAGCAATGGTACTCTAAATATGGTATTGTTTATTTATTTGTCACAAAGTTAAAGAATTTTACAAGTAATACTAACTATACACTTATATATTTTGTAATAAGCACACCTTGTTGCAAATTAATATCAAACATTCATTACCTCTAAAAGTAGGTGTATAATTTCAAGTCACCCTCAATAAATGTTTTTTTAATCTTTTATATATAATTTTTTTTTTTAAATCATATACTTCGTTTACAAAAATCAATTTTAAATATCATCCGTGAAATGTAAAGGAATTGATTTTCGCGGTTTTAGAGGTATCTTTAACAATTATTTAGGGGCTAACAGTAATTTAAAAAAAGTTTTTCCCCGTCTGCTTTGAAAATTATAATGAAATATAAAATATATATATCTTTTTAAATATTATAATAAGCATTATGGTACACTTTAAATTATGTTACAAACCACCAATTTACGTTGGAACATAAATTTGCCGTACTTAATTTAAAATATCGACACGAAAAACCCTTTTTTTAAATGTATTTTTTTTTTATATATGTATATTTCTTTACGAAATCATATTTAAATAGTAAATATGATAAAAAAAAATTAAATACGATAAACCGGCAAATAATTTTCCAAGTTGCCTTTAAAATGAACATTTTTTATGGCATATAGTTCCACCATAATGCTTATTTTAATATATTTAATTTTTTTTTATTTATTATTATTTCATTATATTTTCAAAGTAGACGGGGTAAAATTTTTTCTTTACATCACCGTTAGCCCCCAAATAATTGTTAAAGGTGCCTCTAAAATCACGAAAAATCAATTCCTTTAATGCCCTATATTTCATAATTTAAAACAATAATAAATAAAATACTTATCATGCGTACTAGATACTTACTTAACCTTTAATAAAAAAATATATATATCATTCAGTTTGCATAAAAAATATATCATTTTGCCCTCAAATCCAAACTTAAGTTATGTATGAAACAAGCAGCCGTTCCTCTTAATTTTATTTTCTTTATCGTGTAAGACAAAAAATAATATGTTAAAAATAATAAGTTAAAAAATAATTCAAAGAAAATAAATTGACAGCATTTGGATGACAGAAAGCCTTCGGGTATCTTATTAATAACACAGAAACCCTGAGATCTCCGCGATGTAATTTTTTTTATTGAAATACTTAAGGGGCAGAGGGACGTCGGAGAGGAATTATTTATTAATTCGAAATACGTAGGACGGTCTGAAAAAGTCATATTTCTGGTTTGATTTTGATAAATGCTAAACCTATGTTAATTTAAAAAATATATGTATATTTTTCTCTTTAAAAATATTATGTTTATCGTGTTGCGTAATAATATTATCATTTTTTTTATTAACCATACAACTAAGTTATTCCCACGAGTTATCCATCAAACTCATTATAGAACTGTTAATTATTGATACATAATATTAGGTTGTACAAAGTTTTCAAGCCAAATATATAGATGAAAAATAGAAACAACACAAAAGTAACATAAACAAAGGTACAGGCTCGAAATGTACAAATACATTTTTTTAAATAACGTACAAAATACTTACCAATGTTTTGCAAGAGAGAAGGAGTATACCTGCATCAGAATCTACGAAGTTTAGCAGGACGACAAAATACATAGTTAGCGTGGGCAATGTATTCCAATGATTTTAGTCCGTATTTTGCCTAGTGTATTTTTTATATGTGTAGTTTGTGGTGGTGTCCTGTATTATGTTGGTGAACGTCTTGGTTAAAACTATGTTTTTTGTTTGTGTGAGTATAGCATTAAACCATATTTAAAATCTTGTCTGTTATCTCGTGGCTAGGAATAATCTTAAACGAAAATACTGGTGCGTGTCGGTAAATATCTTTAACGGGTGTATCCCATACTAAGCCAAATATGTTACGTAGGACCCTGTTTTGAATTATTTGCACCTCAGATATCATTTTCTTGGCCGTGTAACCCCAGATACTCGAAAGAGAAATGTTTAGAATTAATAAACATTCTCTCTCCAATGTCCTTCTCCCCTTTAAGCGCTACGATCAACTGAAAAGTAATGAGAGAGACGTTTTTTTCCCGACAATTCGTCAGGAGAAAGAAACAAAATAAAGCGGAAGAAATGTTTACTCGAAGGTAAAAATACTCTTTTCGCGTCAGCTGCTATATCTCAGATATCAATCATAATAATTGGGTGTAAATGGAGGAGCGTTTTTCTTTCTGCTTTTCTTTTATTTTTTTTTATTTCTCCAATCCGTTTGCGAATAACTCATCCGTCATTTTAATTGGGAAGTGTTTCGGCTAATAATGTTGACCTACTAAAAGTTGTTCCATAAGCAAAAAGTGTTGGAAGTCACGGTGAATAATGGACATTTAAAATATTCTAAATTTGGGTCTTCATTGTTGTATTGAGAGGTCTAGTTACCGTAAGTCAAATCTAATGCGTAAAAGGTGTGGCTTTGTGAAATTTGAATTATATCATATAAAATTTATAGTATTTTATAATATTTTTGATATTTCTATGTTTATCATTTGTCTATACTTGACATTATTATTTTTGGTATTCTATGTATTCCTGGTGAAGAAAGCATCGCTTTCGAAACATGTAGATATATGCATATTAATAAAGCGGTGAATACAAAATAATTTTTAATTCATTTATACATCAGATAAACTTCATTTTATTCACGCGTACAGAATCTGTACTTAATACAAACGTAATAAGTCTTAACTAATATTTTACAAAATATTCCCACCTGTTTCTTTGTTAGTTTAAATTGTTTACTCGGTGCTAAAACACTACCGCCATCTGGTGAGAAAACTAGAGTACAACTCGAAGATATCCTAAAGAATAAAAAAAATCTTATTCTGTTTTAAATGCATTTAAAAAAAGTACGATTACAATTATTGTAATTTAAATTAGAACATTCAAATGGGTATACTGGAAAGAAACGTGTTTGCAGATACGACCTTATACGTAGGAGTTGTCGAGATAATACTCGTATAAACAATGCATAGCTTAGTAATTATTACGAATGCTTTACATTTTGTTTGTAAGTTTTATTTATTATGTACCTTTAATTTGTTGATTTGTGTGTACTCGTAAGATAAAAATGAGAAATTTCGTCATCTGCAGTCTTTTTTTAGAAAAGTAAAAAAAAAGATTAATTCTAGTCATTTTTTTATTTATTTGATTTATGTAATACGGAATATACACATGCAATAGTTTAAAAAATGCTTTTACTGTCCAACTAGGAGGATTTCTCGTATTAGAACAGTCAAAATGGTATATACAGAATAGAGTAGGTGCCAATATGGGTTTGATTTCAGTATTGTTTCATTGATGCAGTAACATCCATTTCAGCATACCAACAGTAGAAACTAAATTAAATAAAATGTGAATACAAAAGAAACAACAATAAAAATAAGTCTAAACCATGTAGATAAATTAATATTTAATAATCCGGCGACATATTAATAACAGATTAATACGTAATGGTAAATACCGAATGAATTAACTGTGTAAATTATGTTCTTTGAAATTGAGTAAATGTCCGAAATTTTTTGATTGCCATATGCGTAGGAATGATTTTAAATGCTATTGGAATTTACTTTCCTTTATTTACTTTACTCTTTTTCATTTTAATAATGACGTTTATAAGGTCAGAAAAACTATTTCTTCGAATACAATATATTTTCTTCTTCTTGTGTCATCTTCTATCGGGGATTAGATAGCATTAGTACAATACGAGGTGTCCGGGGACAAAGTGCAGTGCAACTACGGGAAGCGATTCGACGTTATATTAGAAGTAAAAAAAGATAATGACTTTTTTTCTTCATACAAATCAAACTATTAAATATTTTTACCTAAACACTACCTTAAAATTTTGATCAAATGAGTTGTCGTTTGGGTATTCTTGTATTTATAGCTCCTCATAAATATATTTTTCCTGTTATGTGATTAATGTATATTTTGAGGTTGAAACATTTTCATAAACCTATTCTCTTTTAGACTACCCAAAATATTTTGAACACTACCCAAAATATTTTGAACACTTCCCAAAATATTTTGAACACTACCCAAAATATTTTGAACACTTCCCAAAATATTTTGAACACTACCCAAAATATTTTGAACACTACCCAAAATATTTTAAACACTTTCCAAAATATTTTGAACACTACCCAAAATATTTTGAACACTTTCCAAAATATTTTGAACACTACCCAAAATATTTTGAACACTACCCAAAATATTTTGAACACTACCTAAAATATTTTGAACACTTCCCAAAATATTTTGAACACTACCCAAAATATTTTGAACACTACCCAAAATATTTTGAACACTTCCCAAAATATTTTGAACACTACCCAAAATATTTTGAGCTGTCATATCGGTGCTAATCCGTTCAATGATTCCGGAAGTAAACCGTTTTGCCGCAGTCCTAAACCGGATCTCCACGTACGGAGGAAAACCGTTAACACCTGTATTTGTATGCACAGGTTGTATGCCGTAGGCTGAAGGGTCCGGACCTTACGTGTAACGTGTTTTCCCCGCGGACTGTTTTCTGTGACAGACGTCCGACCCGTGCCGAATTGAATAACTACCCCGATTATATCGATAATTTGTCAATGTGAAATGGGCTTATGACGTGAAAGACGATTATCATCTCTACGCAGATATGTTATTATTTCTATGATTACGGTTTTTATTTTGTGCGCTATTAGTTAATTAGAATACACTTTTTTATGAATTATTGTCAAAGTTAAAACTAAAGAATTAATATTTTCGTTTTAATCATAAATTATCTGTGGAGTCGTAAAATTTTGTAATGTCTATTGTTTGGATGTAGATCAATATTTTTTTACCTCACTATGAGCTATGAAGCTTTGAAATATTCATTTAGCGTCTTATCTAGCTGATGATAAACTTATATGTCGACTAACACGCTACATTGTTCGTCCCTTATTTTCCGACAGTAAAACTGGTAACTAAATATCGCTTCAAAAAAAAAATATATGCCTATTGCGGAAAATTCCCCCAACAAACGTGTTTTGTACATCATTTGTAAATTTACATTAATAGCTTCCTGAAATAAATATTTAAGACTTAATAAAATTAACGAGAAATACTTTGACGAGGGGAGCTTCGCTTCCGAAACATGTTAATATATGTATATTTATCAGTATTTCTTTAATTGATTTTATTAATAATGACACCACAGAGTAATTTTACTTTTATTGAAGAAATATAAGACTTCATTAAATTAATTTACGTTTTAACGTAACAGGTTCTTTCACAATAATACTATAGAGTAAGTGATGAAAGGGATTACTTTGCACGTGGAAGAAAAATAAGTTGTCATGCTCTCGGACATGTTGTCGTTATCCCCCCACTGACAACATTAAATGCTCACAAAAATAGATATAGGATTGTTGTCGGTCTCTGTGGTTTCAGTGCCGATAGATTGGCGTTTCTTGAAATATATAATTTTTACAATTTCATACAATAATATACGTACCACAACCTGCTATATAATTTAATTGTATTCTTCACATTACCTCCTTGTGTAACCTGTTGTGAGGTAGTCTAGTGAAGTGCAGTGGTCATTTATCATTTGCCTTTGAGTCGGATAGTTCGGAGATCCATTATTTTTCCATTTCATATTATTATGCAACATCCAAATATTTTAATCTTTTTGTTTAAAATTAAAGGTACATACAAAATGCTCTGAAGCCGTCGTAAGTAGAATAAAAGTGAAATAATTTGATAAATGTTTAGCTGTCAAGTTTTCTTACAGCTCTGACCAGAATCGTGCTTATAAATCATATTTAATACTCCCACGCGATTCCCAAAATATTTACTGCAATATACAAAATCTTTCTATTTACCCAGAGCCTGGTTTCAATACACACGAATAAACAAGAAAATAAATAAAAAGGAAAAGGTGACCACCATTTGTCGAACACAGGGGTTGGAAAAATCATCCCCAATGGATCTCAATTTGTTCTGCCCAAATGATCTGGTGGAAAAGGTTTCCAGGAGCCAATAAAACGGTTCGTTTATCCCAAAAGTATGTTTTTACCTCCCGTTAAATATTGAAAAAATTTATCGAAATATTTAACGCTGAAAACTTAAAAGTTACAAGTCAAAAATTTTATAGTACGTTCGCTTGAGTTAGGTTGATTTCCTGGAAATTAATCAACGTGCTCTGTTTTTGATAGGTACATCAAGGTTAATTATTTTTTGTATACAGTTAATTATGAAATACAAGTGATTTAATCAAAATTGTTTAACGATGCGTAAATTAGTTTTACAAATACAGCAAAACCCTTTTTATAAATAAACCTTTTTTTAAATTATAAATTATAATCGTTATTAAAAAAAAAGTTCTACATTTTTTTATTGAAAACAATAAATGCAAAGAAGGTACAATTTTTATGAATAGTAATTTGACTAGCTACATATAATGTATTTATTTTTAAAACTGTCAATAAAATAAAGTACCGAGTAAATAATATAGGGGAAATTTAATTACAACAGATAATAGATGTGAAGGATTTTACTTCCGATGAGTGAAAGAAAAATGTTAATCGTCATAAACTGAAAGCACGTCTTTCTCCAAACACTCCTTAAATATAACAGCGTATTACGATAAACATAATATTATTGCCCTTAAACGCGCATTGTAGCCTTAATACGCAAAAACTCGAAGGTTTAAACGTTATTTCACAATTGTCGTAAAAAGTGCTTACTTATTTCACAATCCAGAACACTTGCGTTTTATTGCGAAAAAACTTTTTTACACTTTTAAACTACTTGCTAAATTTCTTGTCGTTGTCTGTTGCCATTTTTAAAGAGAATATCGTCGAGTACGAGAGCTTTGCAATGTTTGTAAATTCGTACAAAGTGACAAAGAACTTCCCCCGTTCGTCAGCACATTAGACTATACAATATTGTCCTTTTGAGAATTTTCGCGGGAAATGAAAAACATTCTCAGCGCTTGCGCTTTTCGGAATACTCGTTTGCGCATGCTTTTGTTTCTCGCCTTGTTGATTTTCTCGTGATGTGTTTCGAAGACGCGGCGGAATCTGGTCCAGGATATGAATTTACAGAATCTCTTCTCGACTCCCACCAAGTTTCAACTAATGGTCAAAGTTTATAAGGTTGTACAGAAATTTATGTGATGTATTAATGGAGTTTGAAGAAAGCACCATTTTATTGTGAAGCTGAAATCACAGAAGAACTTCCTGATAAATTAATTTAAGGAAACGGGAACTCAACTCTATATGATTTAGAATCCCTAATTTCGTTGAAAATGATTCCTTGGATTATATCGTTTTAAATTTTGTGATTTATAAATAGATTTTCTATTTCCAACGTTATTTTTGACAGAAGAACGTTAAATTGGACTCAAAGGTTCCAAAAAGGTCTACATCAGGTCATTTAAAATGTAGACGTTTCGCACACGTAAACAGACTTTTTTCTCTTCCTTTTAAAAATCTCAAATGAAGGTATCTACGATTTAAAAGGAGATACTTAATACTATGATTAGATGCATTCATCTCAACTAATCTTATTCATACTATGATGTATAAAACCATTATATGTGTTAAAATGTTATAAGATGTTCCAATAAAAGTATATAACTTTCTTATTATTCGACTGAGGCACTAAAAACCTTTGTTTTTTATATTGATTTTCCGTTCTTCATAAGTGCACTTAATGAAAATATTGTTTTGACTGAAGGTTTCATTTTCAGTCTCAACATTAGCGAAGCCTCAAACCAAATGTTTTCATATGGTATATCTTTATCCCTGCGATTTGTCGAATTTTCCGGCAGGAATAACAACGTAGTTTATCCGCCCTTCAATAGATGTCTCTAATCGGAAAACTTGAGAGAACTACGATTTCGGAATAGGG
The DNA here is from genome assembly GCA_022606495.2 of Halesus radiatus. NCBI lineage: Eukaryota > Metazoa > Arthropoda > Insecta > Trichoptera > Limnephilidae > Halesus > Halesus radiatus. Next base: position 126,757 of record JAHDVE020006501.1, on the reverse strand, counting down.
TTGGTTGCTTATTGAAAACTGTAGACGATAATTGCATATTTCACCGCAAGGGGTTTTACGACCCAATGCTTTTTATTTGAAGTTGAATGAGTGTTTTTATAAGTCGCTCTTACATGTACGTGGTAAATGACTAATTTACGAACAGTGTAAAACGGACGTAAACAAATTAGATTCATTAGATTATATTTAAATTAACAACACCACTATGGAAATAAGAAAAATGTCAGACGCACATTAAAAAAAAAAAAAAACAACGGTGCAAGTTTATTGTGCACTTACACAATCATCTCTGGAATACGACATTATCAGTCGGAGTACTTAGTGCTACTAACACTTGCTTAGAGCCTCTAATAAACATTTAGAAATGAATACTGAAAGTTATGAATGAATTGAAAATTAATTTTTAATCAACACTTTATTAATACATAAATATCAACATGTTTCGAAAGCGATGCTTTCCACAACAGGAATACATAGAAAACAAAAAAATTATGATATCAAGTATAGACAAATGATAAACATAGAACACAAAAAATGATTAATGTAGGTAACTAATTAATCAAAAATGTTAATGAAAAAATATTATAAAATATTGAATAACAAATTTTTCTTAGATATAAAAAAATAAATTATTTTTATTATTAATATTCATATAAAAATAAATTCAAGAGATAACTATTTAAAAAATATATATTTGGTTATTAATTATATTTAATTGATCATTAACACTATTTAAAATATTTCTAATTGTAAACCGGTTGTATTTGTATGTAATACTTTTAAACCTTTTTTTAATATAAAAATAATGATCGGTTCCAATAATATGATTGGCAAATACAGAAAAATAATAATTATTTAAACACCTAAAAAAGTTGCAATCGTTACAAAATTAATTTAAATACCCCCTATTTATTTAAAATATGATCCATATCTTCGTTATTTAAAATATATATTTTTTAATTTATTATTAGTATAAAAGCTGGCTGGATAGTATTTGGGGTGTTTTTAATTAATAAATTTGATGTATTTTTATTTAAAAAACAATATTTTTCTCCACTTTTTATTGACATCAGTTATGTGTGGATATGCTTAAAATTTAAAAACCCCTTTCTTAAAATTTTTGTGTAAAATATTATCTATTAATTATGTTGTATAACCGTTGTTTATTGCAATCTGTTTAACTATATTAAATTCTTGGTTAAAAATATTTTTTGATGGAGGTACATTTACTAATCTACTAAGCATGGAATGAAAAGCTGATAATTTTTGAGCGAAAGGATGATTAGAAGTATTATATATGACGATGTCTCTATAAATATCTTTTAAATTCAAATTTATTATTAACAGTAGAAATATTTAGGTTTAAGAAGTTAATGCAAAAAATTTGTATTATCTTTTTTGTTCTATGGAATAATTTTAGATAGTTATGTTTTCAAATCTAAATATACATTTTTTAATAATTACATACCTACTTTTTTAATGTTTATAATTTGTCTATTCTTACATTATTATTTTCTAGTATTCTGTATATTCCTGATGAGGAAAGCATCGCTTTAGAAACATATTGATATGTATATGTTAATAAAGTGGTGATTACAAAGTAATTTTTAATTTATTTATTAATAATGACGCCACAAAGTGAATACGAATCTTTTGAAGAAATTATTGAAAGTTATTCTTAAAATTCCTTTAAGGACGAGCACTGAACTTGTTTTAAAGGAGCTAGATGTTCTCAACTTGAAACAATTATACTCAACAAGTATGCTATGACACCAATTTAACAATGTCCATTAATTGAAAAAAGGATAATATTTCTAGAACCGTAACACAATCACCTATAAAATCTTTTAATATCCCAGCCTATGAAACCGCCTATGGACAATTTTTTTTTAAGTACAACGCCATTATGCAATATAAAAATTAATAGCATTATCTTCTTTATAATTATGGGTGGTATCGCTTGTGGTCAGTGGTCGCCTGTTATAGCGTATGAAACGGGGTGGTTGGTTAACCCGTTACAGTATCAGAAAGTGTGTTTTAATTGTGAAACCATATTTTAAATAACATTGAACAACTTAAGTATTGTAATGAAAGGTTATTTTAGCTTTTTTTTTTGCTCTTGTATAAATTACTCCATGTAGTTAGTCAGCAGGAGCGCTACATGGAAATAGTATGTACAAAAGTAAAGAGAATAATAATAATAATAGTAATAATAATGTTTTATTTTCTTCTTCCTTTACAACGAAATAATAAATAATGATATCCTCACTAGGATTACCACTGCTGAGGATTTCATTTACAAAATATGAAATTACTTTATATTGAATTGATGTGGATGATGAAATTTGTTTTTTTGTTAGATGAAGTGTCTTAAGTGCAGTTGAGTGGTTTCGGTGTTAGTCTGTATTTGGTGTTAATATGTTTTCTATGTCAGATCTCCCTATGTAACTTATCCAGTGTTTTATTTGATTTTTAAATTTATTATGGTTCTAGTGATTCTTAAAGGATATTTTTTTTGTAGAGTTTAGTATAAGAAGTTTTTTGTCAAAATGTTGTGTTTGTGGTTTCTTATTGTATGTGTTTTTGGCTCTGAGATCTAATGTTTCTAATATGTTTGATTGTTGTTATTTCTTGTTTTTTGTATTCATGAATGTAAAGTAGTATTATTTTATAGAATAATAGTTTTAATGACATAATGTTAAGTTTGTTGAACGATTGAAATACTAATTAGTTTCTTATGATGCCAACAAAAAGTCTTAATTTGAATACAATTATTGTCCAGCTTGGAAATAACCCAAAATTTCGCTTTATTATTATTACATTCAGTTATATGATGCTTTATCACTTTATTGAGCACTATGCTCAGCGCCCTTGAGGAGATTTTTTACAAAAACGGCGCTATAAAAATCATCGGATTATTATTATTATTGTGTCAATGAGGACACAGTGATTTTTTTTGTTGTTGATGATAAAACGTCTTTTCTTTGTCGTCCATAACAAAACAAATTGTCTGGAAATACAAAGAAATAATCTTTTAGTTTTTTCCAGTACTCTATCGAACGTTTCTACAGATTGGATTAATTTAACAAATAAAACATATTTCTTATATCCGAATATAAATTATTGCACAACACGTGCAATAACCAAGCCGAGAGATGGTATTTCACAACACCGAGCCAATCCTATATTGCACCACAAATGCAATAGCAAGTCAAGATTGCATCACAAATGCAATACAGAGTCGAGATATTTCACAACTCGTACACATAATGTTCGGCCGCGCCACGCGCCCTATAAGAAGCGTACGCACAGCGGTATGTGCTTCTTTTCGCTTCAACCGCTGAATGGACAACATGTCCTCGCTTGGATACCTCCACCTACCGCTGCCAGAAATAACAGTCTTTTGCACCCAGCAACCGCTGACGTCACCACTCGCCACCTCAGTGATCGACCATACTGGCTGGTGCTATAAGTCAAGTACGCTCGGAGCGACACCATCTCCTTTGGGAAACTACCAAACGCCTTTCTCAATAGGATTCATAAATCAATCGTGCGTCCCCGTGTGCCGGTACCTTAATATTTACACTCTTTTTCTTGTGCGGGTCTTACAGGTCTCGTACAAGTACTATGTGAGCCATATTTATCCATACAATGTGGGAGGCGGGTATGGGTACCGCCGCCCTGGGAACCATTTATTGTATAATCAACACGTCTGACATAGGTCAACCCATGTAGTTCGCTACGTTTGGTGACTTAGCAGGGCTACCCGGCTTCATGGGGGTGAGGTTTGTCTAGTTCTCGTACACATTGATGCACAGTTTTTCGACTCAGTATTTGGATAACGCATACCACAATCGAAGGCTAGGAATAGGAGGACCGATCCAGTGGCCATCACGCTAGCCAGATCTTAACCCCATCGACTATTGTGTGGGGTTACTGTAAATACATCCTGTACGAGAAGGAGAGCATTAATGAACCGGAATTTCGTCATAAATTAGAAGCAGTAGCAATGACGATTAATAATAATGACCGTGCTTTAAGAGAGTTAAAAATATTTTTTTTACGATGATGTCGTTAGTGCGTAGAACAGTCGCTTTGAGTATTGATTGTTAATAAAAAGTATTTAAATTATTTTGTTTAATTGTTTACCAACTCCTAACATACTAGTAACTTTAAATTTGAGAAGTTCTAGTAAAATGAAATAATAAAAAAATAAACACTTTAGGATATTTATGTTTAAAAAAATAATCATTCATTAGAGAGTTGCCAATCAGTTAAACCTGTCTGGATTCAGTATAAACTGGAGATATTTTCTTAGTTGTTGTTCAATTTTCTCTAGTGCATGTTTTTTGTGACGGCTTTTATTTTTGTTGATAAAAATAATTTCATTAGATAGATACATCATTTAACAGCATAATTAGAAAAAAAATATTTGTAAAAAAACCGTACTTTTTTAATAGATTTTTTTTTTAGATATCATTCCGTGTATTTAAAAAATTAATAAAATTGACATAACTTTGAAAGGGTTAATTAAGCATTGGATCACGACATATTCGGTAATTTTTATTGCAAATAACCTCCCCTATCACCCCACTTCGTTTCATCCCCGACTTATGGGACATCCTGTGGATGTAACGGTCTCTGCGGTTGAGTGGTTATGATCCTTGGCTATGAATATGGAGGTCACGGGTTCAAATCCATGTGTGCGCGATTAAATTTAATTTGATTAAATGTTTTTTTTTCACAATTTATTCATTAAAAATAATATGTATATTTGCGACAAGTTCAGAGTGGTATATACTGTCAGTATCGCCCTGGTGAAAGTGAAAGGCCACAATTCGGAATCGAAACGTTGCTTGAAATGGCTTTTGCCCTGTTTCTTGACTAGATTTGATTAGCCAGATATTTCCCCACCTTCTTTTTCCCCATCTCCTTCCCCTTCTTAATTCCTTCAGCCTCACAATATTCACCAATTGGTGATGGCACAGTTTCACTGGCTCTAGACGGTTGGGAGCAGTTAGGACTTTTGTATTGTAACACATAATATTTGTTTTGAATGTTTATATTAACGTAAAGATAATATTCAAACTAAATTTATTCCGAATTAGTTCCTGCCAGTGAAAGAATGAGTTTGAAAAAATGGAAGTTGTGTACAAATCAATTTAATATATTTTTTGAATTAATTATGTAGGTACACAATTCACTTATCATTTCAAAAACGTTTTATTTATTTGTTCAACTCTATTGACAGAAAAATAAACTATCACGAACACCAGCTATAAAACCCTGCTAAATTTCTCAATTTTTCCCTTCTTCAGCTCTACGATCGAATCGGGAGCAGGGTGGTGGTGGCAAACCGCGCGCCGGCTCCGGACGCCGCCGCTAGATGTCGCGAGTTGGTGGCTCGCCTCAGGACATCCCGCCACGCCACGGAGCTGAGGGAACTACTCTCTAGGCCCAACGTCAAGGTAGGAGCTTTTGCTGTTTTAGTTTTACGATTTTTCGCTAGATGGTGCTATATTTTATTTGGGAAAATCATTTTCAGGTTCTTTTCTACACTGCGTTTTGTTAAAAATTTGTACGTACCGTATTTCGTCAACGGATTTTCCCCTAATTTAGGTCGTTAATAATTGATCTTTTGTAATACTACTTTTCTTTGTTTACACTTTTGTAACCATCCGACGAATTGTAATCGTTGAAACACATACGAAAAATGAAAGTTTTGTTTATTTTTATGTTTCTATTTCTTAAAGAAAGCAAACATTCGCGGGTTACGAATAACCCGACAATATTTGAAAATCTCCTACTACCATCGCGGTACGCGGGAGATGTTGCTTGCGTCGTGATCTTTTGTAATACTACTTTTTTTCGTGATGGAAGATTTAGCCAGCTGAGGAATTGAGCTTACATCGCCTCGGTGGGACTCGGACGCCATGCCAACTCAGCAACTGACCGGTCAATGCAATGCTACCGATATTACAATTAAAATCGTTACTGAGATTTAGACGTAGGCTGCGGTGTAGTCTAGCAACACGATAAATATTCGTATACCGTTGACATTTTTTATCGTATGTGAACAGGTTTTTTTCTGGAATGTGGAACAAATGGGGTGGTTGTGAAGGTAGGGGTAGGGGTACAAGTAGGGGTAGGGGTAGGAGTGGGGGTAGGGGGGGTAGGGGTTGGGTGTAGCGGTATTGCATCACAACCTCAAAACTTTCCTCCGAACCATTCATATCCCCGGGCAACGCCGCGTACTTCAGCTGGTAAACAATACAGATAAAACCTTTTTTTTGGTCAATACGCTATTTAACATTTTTTTACGTGTTTTATAATTTTAGCTCCCTATATAATATTTTAATTCAAACTAAGTATTTCCAAAACCCTTGGAAACCCAATACCCCTTAAAACCCAAACTTCTATTTCCATGACCCAACTATTTTTATACTTCTCCTTCGTATCTCGTAACCCACAAAATTTGATATCGCCCGCCCAAAATCGCTAAAATGTAAAAATCTTGTAATTTTGGGCGGCTGATTCAAAATATCAAAGACGGAGAAAAGTGTGTCGTAAAACCCTTTCGTATTTTGTAAAAAAGAACTGAAACACGAGTATTTTGATTATAGCAATTTGATCGATGGCTATTAGTAAGGAAAAAAATTGCTTTCTATATCACACTTACATGCCCATAACACTCCTGTCGGTTTTGTCTTCGGAGGTTAAATAAAACAGATTTAAATGTAAATACAGCTTTCATAAACATTTTACAATAAATAATATTTTGCCCTTACAAAAATGCGAAGAAAGCACTCTATTAAAGCGGAACCTATTGCAAATGCCATGTTGATAACTCTTTTAGAGAAAAGGGGTTCGTCTCGATGAATCGATTCAATATGTATTGTTAATTTTCTGGAAAAAATGGAAACGCGCTGGTTTTCGTTTTTTATACGACCCGTCATTTTTCTTTTCCCGGTTCCGGGTGGCGGCGACCCATAGTTTTGGAAACGCTGCGCCAGATGACAACACTCTAAATAAACATGTGATATTTTATGGAGCCACAAATATGAAGTGCCTAAGTCATAGCTTAAATAACGATGTTGCTTATTAGCTAATTTTCCAAAGTCATTTGGAGTCACGTGTCTCGCCTAATAGTCCCAGAGATGAGCTTCCTTCACCTAATGCTGTTAAGTGTTCATTCGCAAATATTATCATAAAACGTTGAAGTTCCCGCGTGTAAAACCTCGTCAGAGACTTGCAAACAATTCTACTTCTTGCTTGTGGTAACTAGACTTTGCGGGAGTTTTACTTTACTTAAAACTTTGGGCGCATTGAATGAAAACAAGCTTAATGTTAGTTATTTCAAGATGAAAATCAGAAGTAGATTTTATTTTACATCAGAACGTTATTCTTGTTAGATATATTTCAAGTGAAATACAGGGTTATCCAAAATGATGTAATTAATTTCGTACGTTCTCCTTTGATACATGATACACGCGGTCGGCCCGGACTTTTTCCTTACAGAGACACCCATTTTGCTCAAATTGGCGATACCAACGACAAATGCTCTTTCTAGTTTGAGGTTCAATGTTAAAATGGAGATGAAAGGTACGCTACACTATAGTTTCCGACTGAGTTTTACAGAACTCACGAACACAGAAAACCTTGTGCAGCATAATAGCCATTTTACTCACAATTGACGCAATATATGGCTGCTCGGCGGCGCGAGCGCTCTAACGGTAGTTTGAGCAACCATGACCGATCTTGCAGTGGGATTCGAAAGTTTCGGACCTCCTCTTTCAATTGCCATGTACATTGTTGACATAACGTATAATAAAATATGGCTGTGCGGAATTGAGTCTATCATTTCGAATAACCCTGTATATAGCGCTACGACAAACACAAAGTTCTTCGGTATACCTATTGTGAGTGACATATCTCACTATCTCAGTACCATAGTGATCTACGAACAACGAAGTTGGCTTTGAGTTGGGTGGGTCTTTTTTGAGTTCGATTCTTGCGCTGTGAAAAATATATTGTTCGTTAAACCTTAGAATGGAACCATTCTTCCTTAGCCCATTAATGGAAGCGAGAACTATATTTTCCTCCCATTTTAAATTAAGCGTTTTTCTCCTATCTTAGATTAATCTTTGTCGTTTAGGGTAATACATATTGCGATCACTCATACTAAACTTATTTATTTCTTAAATTAATAAAAAAAAAAGTTCATAATTCGCTACTTTATTGTGTCCGAGAAGCGATTAATAAATTTTACTCAATAATTTCCATCATACAATAATAATAATAATAATGTCTTTATTTCAGCAGAACAAAGCGGTGAGTGCAATACTGTCTGCCATATAAAAAGAATACATTTAGAAAATAATAAAAAATTACATAATGTTGAAACAGAATATAAAATAAAAATATATATATTTAGCACTTAAGCTACAATGGCCTTAGGGAAATTCTCCATCTACGATGTAGGGGCGCGCCCTGCCACTGGGCGAAGGCCTGGACAAGGGTGTTTTCCGATCTCCGGTAGCGCTGACTCGTCCCAGCTATTCTGTGGCGCAACAAAGCAGCGAACCCATGCACCCTTCCCTCTGCGAACATCTGCGAGGCGCTGCGTCGCCAAGGGAGGCCGAACAGCGCCCCGCAAGCGTGGTTATATTGTACTCGGAGTGTGTCCATGACGCCTTGCGTGTATCTTGTCCATAGTTTGCTAGTGTAAAAGCTCATGCAGTATGTCTGGAATAGTAAAAAATGAGACGTAATGAAGACATACGCATTTATGAGGAAAGAACTCGAGAAAAGAATATCTTGAAGAAAGCTAGCGTGATCAGTTGACAGTTTCGGCACTTCAGTGAAAATTTAGTTTGATTTTGTACAAACCATTTTTTTACTTCGTTTCTTCTCTAGGTTTAATGTAAAACTGACGTTTTATAAACCTTGAGTGTTACCTACATTAAATGAAAAATTATGATGATTGTTTGTTAACCCAAATATAACTTTTGTTATCTGCTTAGTTGGAACTTTCAGTTATTATTGAAGAATCTCGTTATTTGGAGGAAAATGGGAGAGAGGAGTAAGAGGAGGATAGTGTGGTATTCGGTGGTACTTTGTTATTCAAATAAAATTATTTTTTAACATAACTGAACCATTTTAAGTAACCTTAATATTCTGTAATACCAGCGCGATAGCCCAAGTAACTTCAAGTCGCATATGAACCCGCTTATGTTAATACACTCTTCAAATAATAATTAAGATAATGCGCTCTATGTGTTGCTTGGAAGTGGGAGATAATCGAAATATGACTGAATGCCGCACACAGGTTGTAACACTACGTACCCGACAAACTTTAATAAGTGATTCCTGAGCATATTTGGAGTAAAAAATGTAAATGATTTTTTTTCTAATTCAAACAACAAAAAAATTACAACCGTCCAATACCTACTGTTTTCAGGTGAAAAAAAAGTCACCGGAGACCAATAGATCATCTTCATTTTTCCTCCAAATATACCCAGAAATCACGGGTTAAATTTTGTCGCGTACGTGCTGTTACACCCTGCCTGTTTGGGAAATAATGTGACGCTTTCATAGTTTGGACATGGAAGGAAGATGAACGAATAAGGACGGATCAAGGTTGGAGTTGACACGTCCCTGGAAGACATTCGCGGCAAAGTAAATCAAATAAACGACACGGGTTATGTCAAGAATCGACATGATTGAGACGTGTGTAATATCGAAAGTGGATGCATCAAGGAATGTGTGGCAGGACAGCAGTGAGTACCTTGCCCTACCGTTAAGGCTTGCTGCTTCTGCGGAGGGATCTCGTTACATTTAGTTAGTTTATTATGTAATTCAGGAATGGTTTTGGCCAGTGAAACAGTTATAGCCACAGTTAAGAACTAAGAAGTTGTTTTTTTTTCATTATCTTCCCTATTCTAAGTAATAGTTGTTTATGTATGACAAATTTTAAGTTAATATTTGTACTCTTGAAAGAGGTAAAGCTTGTTTACAGGTTAGCGTTAACATAATCTTAAGTCTTCTTTAGGAGCCAATGAAAAACGGGGCTTAACTTTCATAACGTGTGCCAATCTGCCAATGTTGGGTTTCGTGCTCTTACTGTCTCTGGGCGAGACTTTTGTGTGGACATAATATGTTGTCAATACGATATTTTTTCATCCCGAACAACGAGACAAAACATTTATTGCCCGACAGCCAATAATTCTTAATCTCTATCTTTTATTTATTACTCGTTATTTGTTTTCCAACCCTCTGGGAAAACCGGATAACTGGAAAGCTGTAAAATTCTCCCATTGCTACAGATTCCAGAATCTTCAAAGATTATATCTTAATCCATTTATTTATACTTCGTTGGCCAACGACGTTATTTTCAAATTGTGTTTCTACTCCCAGACGAATTAATGAACTTTACTTTGCAGAGATAACGCTGATTTATTCGCAGCATTCAACGCGGGATATTGACAAAACATAAGAAATAAATCAAGGTAGTGAAATGATCCATCACTTAAAAGTATTTATTGAAGGTTCTGGCATTAATTTTCACGATGAATGTTTAAAGAGAATTTTAATGAATGGCAAACTACACTGTTTAAATTGTAGGCGATTAAAGCGAATGGTAACCTTAATGTTTAGTTTAATTATCTACGATTCCAACAGAGCAAACAACTAGTATTTAAGTGAAGTGATGTCTAGGGAATTTTCCGTAGATCTAGGGAAATAAAGGACCGTAATCCGGGTTCGAGCCAAGTTTGGTGGGCGTAATTAGTGATGCAGCGAATGGTGAATTTAGCCAAGATGTTGAGACGCCGAATAGTCCTAATTTTGTAGTAAAAAAAAACACGCGTTTAAACATGCTACAGAGTCCAGTCGGCATGTAGGTATCTGATAAATGACTTTATTTGGTTTAGGAAGAACTGAGGCTGTTTTAATTTTTTTACCGGATTCCGGATAAAGAATAGTGTGGTTGGATATTTGCTGCTTCAATAGTTACAGGATTATAAAACTTATCGAGTTTTGTTTCAGCGATTAATGAAGCATGCACCTATCATAAAAAAAAATGTTTTGGGAAATTATAGTTTTTCACACGTCTGGGTTTTTTTTTATTGCTAACAAATAACTTTTTTCACACTGCTGAACTAGATTATTTACACATTGCGATTTAATGTTTTGGAACGGGTATCTCCAGTGTCTCCACTCCCCTTCCCTTCGTCATCTCTACCCCACCCCATTCCCATCCCAAACGCTTTTCTCGACGATAACGATGTTTGATTTGCTTTAAATTGGGGTGAAGAGACCTATTCTTTCCAAAGTAAAGTTAAAATTTTTACATCGCATCATATTATCGGTAGCATTTATTAATGTTGTCGTGAAGTGCATTTCGAAAAGAAAGAAGCAGCTTAAACAAATATTTCAAAACATATAATTTTTTCACGCATTTTTTGTGGCTATATGATGATTGATTACCTGTAAACCTTTGTAATGTACACTTATTGTAAGCCTGCCTCATCTGATTATATAAAATTTTCCGGCAATACAAAAGCTTCTTTTGAGGCTCTGTAGAATAGGTTCTATGCTATGATCGTTCTTGCAACGTGCCATCCTCGATTATTTGTTGTTTTTAAATAAAAAATTGAGTCAATTAATACCGAAAACGCTTGTCCGAATCTGAAAAGGTTTCTGGTGATTAGTTGTTATTTTCTGTTATTGTTTTATTAATAGAAAGTAACAAAACAGTTAAAAAAACTATTATCCTTTCATTGCTTAATAATTTTTGTTATACGTTCGCGTTAAGCAACAAATTTAAAAAAAAAAAAACTGTCCCATTTTTTTTAAACAATAAGATACGTTTTAGGTAAAGAACAACTAATTAAAATTTATTACGCCTTAAGTCAATCTCATCTACAATATGATCTTTACGGATGGGGAAGTTCGTGCGATTCCACCATAAAAGCAGTTCTCATAGCTCAAAAGACAATTTTGAAAATTATTCTTAGGGTCCCCATCAGAACTCCTACAGACTATGTTTCAATGCCCTGAATTTAATGTATCCGAAACAATTATATTCAAAAGATATTTTAATTTGCGCCTTCAAAAACCGGATAACTTTGCACATCCAAACTCGATTCACAAGATCCTCAATTCAACATACATTCTACCAATCTACAACTAAAACAACTTTTGGACAAAGAAATTTTCAATATTTCTCTATAAAAGTATTTAACATCCTCCCTCTACCAATAAAAACTATTACAAACTTAACCGACTTCAAAAGATGTATTAAGATATTCAAAATAAGAATATAGATATGATGTTGCAACCGAACAGAGATTAACGCTCACGGTATGTTTCCTCCTAGATTTTAGGATTTTTATTTATTTTTAGCAGTACAATTTTCCTTTAGTAACATTTTAACATAATTACGAAAATTTTCTTAAAAAAATTATCAAACTCAATACATAAAATCTGGGTCACCCCGTTCTAAGGTACAATATGACCTTAGAACGGGATACCACAGTAAGGTCACATTTTTGCGACTTTTGTAAAACATTATATTATTTGACGGCCTCCGTGGTCGAGGGGTAAGGCTCTCGACTACGAATCCGAAGGTCGCGAGTTCAAATCCCGGCGTGGGCAAGTAAATTTTACTTAATTATTTTGTGCTGTTTCATAATTAATTCATTTAAAAATAATATATAGTATATTTGCGCATGTTCCAGAGTGGAAGATACTCTCAGTATCGCCCTGGTGAAAGATCACCATTCAGAATTGAAACATTGCTTGAAATGGCTTTTAGCCGTGTTTGGTGACCAGATCTGAATAGCCAGGTATTTCCCCACCTACCTCTTCCCCTTCTCCTTTCCCTCCCCAATACCTTCAGCCTTACAACATTCCCCAATTGGGGATGCCATAATCTCACTGGCTCCAGACGGTTGGGAGCAGTTGGGACTCTTGTGCGGTACTCGTATAAAAAAAAAATTATGAAAAATAAATGTAATTAAATTCCTTAACTTTTCAATGTTATCTTTACAATACCAATACCAATGTCACGAAGATATCACATTCGCAGTAGGGATATTTAATCGCGTAGTCATTTCTTTGAACCCCTTTTCCTACAATAATAATTATAATGACCGCCCATTTTCTGCCGGAAAACTGCTGTTTTAGGCAATCGGGATGCTCGTTATCGGCAAAACTAATTAAGTCGGTCGATCATTAAAACAACAGATTTTGTTATTTTTAATCACCGGTGTAAGATTAATTTAATTATTCTCTTTCATCGATCTTTACCTACACAGCCTTGAGCTGACCAGTTACCCAAATCAAGAGAGTTTTTTTTTTAGTTTTCAATCCGATTTATAACTAGATAGTATAAACTCTTTTTCTCCAAAAATACTCTTATTTTATTTAGCATTTAATTTTTTTTCCTCATTTCATAGTCTGGACAGGGCCAATCCAGCCCGCTAGCCATTTGGTGCTATGAATATCTAATACGATGCTACTTACGTACTTTGCCAACATAAATAATAAATGGTTTACAAATATTATCGATTTGAAATCATGGTAGAAAAACACTTAAGTATGCCCACTATGACTAAAGTAAACAACATCGAAAGCTACCAACAGCTTACTGAGCTTATTAAAGCTTAGCAACTTTCCCCCATTAAAGTTCCCTAATCTATGGACCCGATAATAATTATTATTTTCCAGTTCACCGTCCGGCAACTGAGTTTCCGCAAAACCTACCGTTCTTATCTCGGCCTTTATTTTGCCATGAAAGCAACCTCATTGAATGTGAACCATACGTCTTGTTTCCAATCTAGTATTTTGAGAAGGAACTGACAGACCTTTCCCTTGAGACCTTTTCTCCAAGTCGGAACCCTTTGTTTAACCCGACGTTATTTCGTTTTTGATTTATAAAATTCTCGTAACGCTATTTGTTAAACTTGATTTATTGCTTGCCCTGGAAATATTCCGCCTTTAAAATGAGACCATAAAATATTTTGTGCATTTACTTGCTTAATGATAAAGTGAGATGTGCAATTGAATAAAGCTATTTGAATCGATGAGACTTTGAAGACATTTTATTCTTCTGGTGTCATGTTGGAGGTTGGTTATCATTAGGACATACTCGTATATTATCATGTCAACTAGAGCCCGGGCAATAACTTGGACAATCTTGTTGTCTTCTGTTGTTCCGGGCGTCATCGCGTTTTCATATCTTCAACAATTTTGTAATATTTGATCATTCGATGAAGAACGTTTTCATTACGGTCTATCTTCGTGGCGGAGGTAGTATCGCGTCTGGGTCCAACCCGGTCGTGAGTTCAATTCCTCGGCTGGCTAAATCCTCCACCATGACACAAGCAACATCTTCCGCTTATTATGATGGTAGTACGTGATTTCAAATATTGTCGAGTTATTCGTAACCCAGGAATGTTTGTCATGTCAAAACATGTATTGATTATACCTTTTATGCAAGCCTTTTTTTAGGATTCCATTCACACAGTACACTCCGAGAGAGTTTGGTGTTTAAAAATTAGATTTAATTTAATAAATATTTTTCAATTCTTTTTCAGTATCAATACGCTCCACGATAAAAATCCTTCAAATAAAATCAACAAACAACAACCTTTTGGTGTATTCCTGTTCAAACAAATTAAGAAAACAGTAGATTTAGTATTTCGTGATTAATATCCAGCCTAACCCAACCCAACTAATGTATCCAGTATCCGGACAATGCGCAATGGTCCGAATAAATGCTAACGATTAATAAAATCGGGTTTCCCCTGAGATATAACTGTTGATTACATCAAACGTAAATACGCACATCGGTTCGTTTGATTACTTTCACTTTGGTCTGAAAAAAACATTTCATATTTTTTTCCGCGTACCGAAAACCAATGATAAAAGATCTTTAGATGACCAGTATCAAATAAATCTGCCATATCGTAATTTTTTTTTCAAGATGGCCTCCAATTGAGGACACTATTTTGTAATTTTGCAAGAATAACGGTTTTAATTGCTAATTTATGCATTTATTGTATTGTGTACGTCCTTTGGTGGCTTTGGCATATTTTATGATACAAATTAACTTGTAAGAATGACTTATTATTGTGATACATCGATGTTATACTAAAAATAGAACAACAAAATGTTTTAAGTATTTCAAAAACAATTTCAACAATAAGATTGCCTATGTGTAATTCAATATAATTTGCAATAAAGGCCAGCAGTAGATGAATTAATATTTCTACTTACCATATCTTCAGCTATATTCCACACGCAAGTTGCAAAACAAATGAACTGTGGTCTTCGTATTTACTAAAATATTGTCATCGCTCAATTCTTAATGTTATTAATAATGTTGCAATCATGAGCGTATTACATGTGCAATATTAAAGTATTATGTTCGAGTTTTGTTTGCATTCTTTATTTCGTCACTAAAACTGGTTTGGATTTATTTTATGTAGATGAGTTATTGGGATTAGGCCTGAATTGGGTAGATTCTATGGATGCTGCAAGGTTATTCCAAACGTTGGCTTAATAAGAAAGAGGAAGTGAAACACGCTTTATCAACAACAAAAAATCTATGAAAATAACGCTATTTAGCCATAAGAATCTTATTCTCTAAGTCACATGTTCGTTTCATTTACTCAAATATCGTGGGATAAAAGTTGTTGATAAAGCGGTAATTGGGTTAAATACAAAATTATAATATTTTTTCCGTAAGAATTTGAAAATCTGTATGCAGTGTGCTAAACACCTATAATTTTTGCATGGCTTTCATCGTATTCAGTCTTCTTTACATTTATAAAATGCGATGCGAACACCAGACCGCCTTTATGATGATTCCTAACCGAATCAATGAAATGAATGGAACCGGTGACCTTAGCCATAAATTACGTAACTTTCCATGAAACTTATTTCGCATACGATTACGCATGTTCCGGATGAGTAATGTTTCTGGCAGGAGACTTTTACCAAAATATTTACTACCCTTATTTTGTTGGATTAGTCGAAATTGAATTATTGTTTTGTATTCAATTTTTAATTATTAATTATTTTTATTGAGATTTAATTTGAGATATGATATCGATGAATTTGACATATATTGAACTGGTCTAATCAGCTGAGTTGGTTAAGCGGTTGCCCCGGATAGGCAGAGGTCCTGGGTTAGAGTCCCAGATGCGACTGAAATCTTTTTATTTACTGTCGTTTTTTTCCGTTTTCATGTTTCATTTAGGTTATGTTAATATTATTTTATACAATGATTAAATATTGTTTTGTAATTTTTAATGTTCGAGTGCTTTTAAGGTTTAATGCTCTACTCTACAATCCAATTTTTATGTGAATACCGTACAACCGTCCCAACTGTCCGAAGCCAGTGGAAATATGTTATCCCCAATGTTGGGAAACAGAAGAGGATGGTTTGAAAGTACCTGGCTATTCAGATCTGGTCACCAAACACGGCAAAAGCCAAGCATCGTTTTGATTCTGAACTACATTTTTACAATAAAATATGTTTTTTGTTTTAATTACTTACGTGTAGCACGTCAGTACCTACATATTAGGGGCGTGCATCGCTCTATGATCAAAGGTAGGCTGTGCGTAATTTTTTAACACAATTATTCTATTCGAACTGTCACAGTTCTTCAGAACTTTGTTAAAAAATATTATAATTCTATGAGAATGTGTACGTAATTGAAACCCTACGGCGTATTGGGTAGTAGTGGGGAATACATACAAACAAATTCAATTGATTAAACGATAGAAACGGAATTGTTATTAATATTAATAATACGTTCGTAAATGTTCATATGAGAAAATAGGTAAAAAGTCGAAGATTTGTTTTCGTTTCTTCCTCCACTCTGCGCTGCAAAAAATCATTTTTATTCTCGTTAGCCTTTAATATAGCGGTAGTATGGAAACTAACCGAACTGACCAATATTTATAAAAAGGCTTAAATCCTGATATCAAAATAAAATGTTGTTCATTGTGCAAAAATTGTTAGCAGTGCAGTCTTGCATTTTCACAGCTTTTAGAACAAGCAGTATGGAGATGCGTGGCTTTTCGTTATGTATCCCGCAAATAATCTAGATTGACGAAGTTAAATATATTGCAATCAGGTTGCAACTAAAAGTTTGAATCTGTTTAATATAAACTATTGTTTAATGTTTTTTTATATGAATACTGCACAAGAGTCCCAATTCCTCCAAACCGTCTGGAGCCAGTGAGACTATGACATTCCCAATTGGGGAATGTTGTGAAACTGAAGGTATTGGGGAGGGGAAGGAGAAGGAGAAGGGGGAAGAGGAAGGTGGGGAATACCTGGCTATTCAGATCTGGTCACCAAACACAGCTAAAAGCCATTTCAAGCAACGTTTCAATTCTGAATGGTGGTCTTTCACCAGGGCGATACTGAGAGTATCTTCCACTCTGAAACGTATGTAGAACGATTGTGACATAAAAAATATTCACAAATTTATGGAGAAGAAAAAACATTTTGATCAGAGATTTTTCGCAGTTTTACTATATATTTTTTTCTTCTATTTATGATTTGTTTCTTTTTTTTTAGATATTTATTATACATAATTAAGAACATTGTTTACATGGTATTAATAGTGTGTATTTAAGTACTAAAAATGTTTTTATTTTTATTTATTTAAATAATCCTTTTAGTTTCTTTTTATTTTTTAAATTAATAACTCCCTAATTGAGAAATTCTCGTGTTTAGAGAGGGTCTTTTTACGGTAGGCATAGTTTTTCTGCTTCTATGAACTGTACGCCACTGATACCTGTGTAAAGTTCTTTGTCATCTTTATCTCAATTTGAATACGTTATCTTGTGAGTATCTCCTTAATACTTCCTTATTTTTCTAAAAAGATCGCATTCGCGGAAGCTCTTTATTTCGTTTATTAATGAGTGCATATTGTAATAAACAAACTTTGTTTCGGGGGTGAGCTATTTTCAGAAGGAAGTTAAAAACTAAAAGCTTTCTCTATCTGCTCAAAACATTCCCAGCGTTAATATTCTTGGACGAGTGGCATTTTTTGCGTTTAATACCGGGCTAAAGGGACATTCTCAGTTCTGTAAGCTCAAACATTCACCGATTGTTAGAACCCGTGGCACAATATTTTTATGCTATGACAATTTTTAGTTCACTTCACTTTTATGTCACTATTCCAGTTCCAGTTTAAGTGTAGGGGAGCATCACTTCAATACCAAAATCTTTTAGACTGCTAACTACGATAGTGCAATAAAGTTACGGGTTAGCACAGTATTTCTTAAAGTTTTTGAGTCGCGACCCAAATTAGGATAACGGTTTTGGATTTGCGACCCCGGGCAAAAATTAATAAAATAACAAAACAAACAATTTTATTTTAAATAATACGAATTTAAGTATTCTTAACGACATTAGATATTACCAAGAGAGTTTATCAAATATTGGTATTTGGCTTGGGTAGAGGGGAGCCTGAAAAATTATTAAAAAATATCAATTAATAAAATGAATATGAAATATTGTTCAAACGAATATTTAATATATAAATTTTGAATATTTAAAATGTTTTGCCTCCGAAACATGTTGGTATTTATATATTCAGTAGTAGTTTAAACAAAATATTTCCTTTTTTATTGAAAATGATACCACTAAGTGGTTTTACATTTATTGGAGAAATGTCATTTAAATGTATGCGTACCTATTATTCATAACACAATTAGTAGGCAGATTGAAGAAAAACAATAATTTCGAAATATTACATCACAACTGGAGCATTTGATTCCTTATAACAGGCAATCTGCCTAGGTAGGAACAAATATCGACTTGATACACATTTAAAAATTTTTTCAGTTGTTTTAAATATATTTTCAATCCTTATATTTTATAATATTATGTACTTTATATTATGTATATGCTATGTTAATGCGTCTGTGTAATGCAATAAATAAATACTTCAATTAAACAGACCGCAGAGTAGGTTTTATTCAGGCTGTAGTCTCTTTCGAAATTTGATTTTCGTTATAAAAACCCCGACTTGCACATGTATGTCGTCGCAAAGGACAATAGTACATCCAGACTTGGTTTACGATTGTTTGCTTTTCGTTTTTCAACCAGAATGCACACAACGACTGATTTTTGCTAAAACTTAGAGAAGAATCTCACCACTTTGATTTTCAACGAATTCCCCTTCTAGTTTATTAATATTTGTGAATTATTCTTTCAGGTCATTTATATGAAAATGAAATAGCATTCGTCCCCAATTATATTTATCCAGTTTCGCACTTAAGTTAAAATCAGTCTTGTGTTTCGATTGCGCGTTAAAATCAAGCTGCGGACTCATCTCTTGGCGCAATTTAAAGGAAACCGTTCTGTTGTTTCGAATGTAGCAATGATGACGATATCTTGTTGGTTTCGGCCGAGTTACAGAAAACCCAATCTCTTTTTCTGCCAACTGAGGTTATTGGTACCTTTGAGTGGTATTTTTTCTACCCAATGTGTGGATGTAGGGTTTTAATACTATCGGTTCTGAAATGATAATGTGTTTAGTTCCTGTCTTAACTACTATTTACCTTTAGTTCCTGCCTTACTTTCCGAAACCAAACACAAGATTATTTTGAAAAATCGAACATGGCGTTCTAACAGTAATTGCTTTGACTGCTCTCTTGTTGACGAGACGAAAAAACTACTTTTGGGGAGCATGTTCGTTCATAACATCATTCGGTAAGTGTTTAGTTATCCTTGTCCTTTTAAACCTTTAAACTATCCCTTATTACAATCAACCAAAACAATCATTTTTATTGTCATCGTTATTAACAGTCCACAACAATATATCTTTTTTGTATTTAGATTATTTGTTGTAAGTTTGTAGGTTTAATTTAATTTTTTTTTTATAATATGGATTTTTTTTTGTATTTTCGATTGCTCTTATCTTCTCTTTTAGAGCCTACATCAAGGGAGGTAAATTATGGAGACTGGGAATGAATGGGTTTCTAGTTCCAGACCATATGCTGCAAAATTCGGAGGAAAACCATTTACGCGTTCCGAGAGCATTAATAATGTAAGCTTGTGGAGTCGCATTCATATTTACTCTTAACTTTAAACCAGTCTTGTGTTCCGATTGCGTTGTAAAATTCGAGTTTCGAACTCATCTGTTGGCCCAATTTGAAAGGAAGCATTCTGATGTTGCGAGTGGAATTATTGCACACACAGTGGTCTTGAATTAAAGAAAAAAAGGGAAATATAAATTATAAAAAAAATTGCTGGCTTTATCACCGGCCGGAGGTTCCCCACCCTAGACCTAGACACTTGATTAAGATTTTATTTCTAAAAACTTTCAATTTATTCGGATTTTTCAAGTTTCCGCTTTATGTAGATACTTAATCCTCGTTTTAGTTTTACTCATTTAATTGATATTGAAATATAAACTTTAAAATCCCAGGCTATTCTAGCAAGCCTATAATAACCATATAAATTGTAGTAACTGTTACTTAACTGCTGTAGAACGAATAAATGTCAAGATTTCAGCTAGTTACTTAAATTTGATTGAATTTGAATACGTTAGATTGGCCTATATGCTTCAAAATGACTCCAAATTAAATTCTCTAAAACTCTTTCACTTTCTGACAGTCATACAGAGTTGACTTTCATTGAGAAGTAAAGTCCGGTCAGTGGCTGAGTTGGCATCGCGTTTGGGTCTCACTCAGTCGTGAGTTCAATTCCTCGGCTGGCTAAGTCCTCCATTTACGACACAAGCAACATATTCCTCTTACTGTGATGGTAGTAGGAGATTTAAAAATATTGTCAGGTTATTCGTAACCAGTGAATATTTGTCTTTCTTATTTAAAAAAAAAGTCGTCGTGTGCTGATGTGTTTTATTTTAAGTTTGAGTCATTAGTTTAGGTTAGGTTAGGTTAGTCAACATACCAACGTTCTGCAAATGCTGACGATAAATATTATAAGCATTGCGTGTTATACCAATGACGTATTACTAGTTGATTTGTACCCGGCCTTCCTCGGGGTCATGAATGGTTTGGAGTAAAATTTTGAGGTTGTGAATTCTGGTCAACTGTTTTCAACTGCTCCCAACCGTCTGTAGCCAGTGAGACTATAGTATCCCCAATTGGGGGAAGTTTTGAGGGTGAAGGTAGTAGGGAGGGGAAGGAGATGGGGAAGAGCAAGGTGGGGAATTACCTGACTATTCAGATCTGGTTACCAAACACGGCTAAAGCCATTTCAACCAAAGTTTCAATTCTGAATGGTAGTCTTTCACCAGGGCCTTCCACTCTGGAACGTGCTCAAATGTTGTATTATTATTTTAAATGAATTAATTGTAAAACAACACAAATTAAGTATATAAAATTTATTTGCGCACGCTGGGATTTGAACCCGCCACCTTTGGATTCGTAGTCGAGAGCTTTGCCCTTTGACCGGGAGACATTTTATGGCGGAAATAATTATTTTTTATGAATTAATATTGTTATAACTACCCCTACCCCTACCCTACACCTACAGCTAAAGGTGCACCTACCCCTACCCCATTCATTAAATCATTCGTTTAATATCCTCAACAGCCTTTACATCTCTAATAAACATACTTCCCAAATATACAAAATCATCCACTTGCTCCAAGCATTCATAAGTAAGTTGTCCACAAATGTTTTTTTCTAAAATAAAATTAAACTATGAACATGCTGTTTGGGACGTAAATCGTAGAATAAGACATAATGGCATCGGGGTGTTTTAACTCGTAATGCCGAGCTAGAAATTTGAACGTTTTGTAACTGAAGTCGAATTTTTCGTTTTTGTTCCCACCTTTCATTTTTTAATATAAATTTTTCCTTTCTTTCTCTCGGGGTCCCTGGAGGTCAATGTGAAGTATACCACATTGTTACTCGCAAAAAACTATATTTACACTGTTTTTTATTTTATTTTTTTATTCAACGAAATTCTCTATCAAATGTGTGATATAATCCTTACGCATGTATTTTTCTCCTTTCTATCTTCTACTTTCTTTTATAATTTTTCCAATTGTCAGCATGTTAATATAATTAATACAATAAATCCATATGTTTACACTATACTCCATTGGTCACCATGAAACAGGCAGCCGCCTAGTATGGTGATCTAATATATCTACTCCATGTAAATGTCTCCATTAAATATCATGTATTTCATAAATAAATAAATAAAATAAAAAATTGTAAATTAACGATCAATTTAGGATATCGCCTTTGGTGGATTAAGTTCCCCTCAGCAGAAGACTAGTTATTAAAAGGTTTTGGGTGAACAAACCTCACCGAAATGTCAAATATCATTATTAGGTTACGATCTTTTTTACACGATTCAAATATTGATTGACAAAGATTTTTTCCGTTTTCGATTGCTAAAGCATGTTTTTGTAAGTTTTAAATAAAACTGAAGAGAACCAAACTTATTTTACTAATTATAAGCTACGTTTTGTCTTGTTTTTGACTCATCGAGAAACGTCAAATGTCAAATGTACGAAACGAACAATGTGCTTTACGACATTGTACAAGTCAAGCTAACTATTTATTTTCAACATGTTTTTAACACACGTCCGTGAAGTATAAAATGTTGGTATATGTATTAGTTTATAAAACAAATGAAATGCATTCATAATAAATACAATATTAACTCATCTATGTTAATTTTACATTGAATGTTTTTACTTTGATATCACTTTATTGGCTTAAAAGTGGACGGCTACTATTTTATTGTTTATGAAAGTTGGCGGACACTATTTTATAGCGGGCGGACACACCTCCATAGACAATTTTGGACAAAAAATGCCTGGAGACAGGCAAACAGAGCGAATACTTAACAAAACACTTGGCTGATCGGTGACTCAGATTGATCATTTGAAAAGTTGGGAAGAACAGCCGTAAGAGTTTCCTATGCACGCTGGAAGTATTCTTAGAAATTGGTATACATAGCACTTTTTGGATTATTGATTCAGTGAAGTACTCATATTTAATTTTGTACTTGCGGCAAAGAAATAAACTGGTCCAAAAGTTAAAAACAATAAGTCTTAACAGTTTTTTTTACGGTATCTCCACACAGGAGACTGGGGAAAATAATTTCCTTCAAGACTGATGTCATTTTTGGGGATGCTGTGTCGAGGGTATTTTAGAGGATAGGTAGGAGTGAATTTTGAGGACAGCCATTTTGTTGGAGGTAGGAAACACAGAGCCCGGCAGATCGTTCCACAGCCGAGCATGAACACAAGAACGAGTCGTGGAAGCGACCCGTTTTCATCTGACAAATAACAACCGTGTTCAAATGTTGGGCGCGTGTTTGTCGTGTTTACCGACGTGCACCAGTGCCGAAGGGATCAATGACGCTAGTTTTTCAGAGCATCTTCCATTAAAATACCGGTAGAACGAGGACAGTATTCCCATCTGACATCTGTACCATAATCTATTAAATGGACCGCCCGTTTTTCACTGGTCAAGGGGTTTTTTTAGATATTTTGGGGCTCCCGACCAGAGGTGGCTACCAAATTCTTGCGATTTATACAGGATCAGCAGTTAAATACTATTAAAGTTCGCCTTATAGGTTACCACCCTATAAGGCGAACCAGGTCTAAAGGGTCGTAATAAAATTTCGTATTTTAAGTAAAGGGTCGTGATTAAGTTTCTACCCAGGTGCAAATGGGTAAATTTAATCCTAACCTGAAATACGATCCTTCGACACGGATTATTCAAGTATACAGACAATAATTTTGATTTTACGTCCTGCTTTCGTATTTGACTGCGGTGCAGTACTTCAACTCTAATACTACTTATTTGTGTAATGTATGTTTTTATGATTTGTGGTTTGGTTAAGCTAACTCGTTAATTTGTATTCCGAGTTTAGTTTGTTGTAACGCTTTTATATTAAGCTTTTGGAGTTGTATAATAACAATTAACAATAAAGCTTAACGTAACATTTTATTTACACGCAGTGTTGTCTCATTTTGTTTATTTCAAAAGCTTGAAATTATGCTTTAATTAGGATGATATAAAGATGTACATAATAATATGGGATTTTAATGGTTTCCGGTAATCTAGTGTGTATTCCATGTACATCCATAATCGACATTTAACTGATTTTCCGTATTCAATAATAACTTATTCGGGATTGCATTTATCGCTATCATTATCCTAATATTTGGGATCTGAGGATCACTGTTTTTTGTTGTTGTCCTATTTTAAATTGTTCTTCCGTATATGTTTTTCTCCTCTATGTACACTTTTTGGTGATTCTACTATCTGAATAATATTTTTTCATATTTTAAATCGTTCTTATAAACATGTTTTTCACCTTTATGTGCACTTTTTGGTGATTCTACTATCCGATTAATATTTTTTTCCTATTTTAAGTCGTTCTTACAAACATTTTTTCACCTTTATGTGCACTTTTTGGTGATTCTACTATCTGAATAATATTTTTTCCTATTTTAAATCGTTCTTACAAACATGTTTTTTACCTTTATGTACACTTTTTGGTGATCTGAATAATATTTTTTACCATATGTCCTAATAATTACCGAGGTCTATCTAAAATTGCCGTCTCTCATAATAAATAAAAAAAAATCCACTTATAGCACAAGTCGTATCAATGGCAAAGAACAAAAAACAAATATACGAAATAAGTGCCAACCTCAAGGAATGTATTTGAAATTGCTCGAATAATTAATTGCCGCTCCACATCTTTGAAATCACTGTAGTGTTTGTGTGGTTCTGATAACACGCCTGCCTGTACGATGGCACGTGAGCACACAAGTTTTTTTACAACTTGTTAATTAAAAACTAAGCCTGTGTTTGCGCATTCGTAAACTTTGTCCAATACCCCCACACAAGAATTCCTGCAGCGACGAAGCTTTTACGCGTGTAATGATAAAACAGATTAAGCTTTTTCATTCGGCTATACGGGGCAATATTTCATTGGAGATATAAAATTTACGAAGCTTCAAGATAGGATCTTCTCCTCGGCCATTAAACCGGATTTTAGTTTACTGGAAAATAAAAAAAAAAAAGCTCGCATTAATTGACTTTTTCATCCAAGTGAAACCAGGCCGCAGGGATTAATCAAAAATAAATCACAACTTTCCCCCGGACCAAGTTAAACAATTTAAAGAATATGTTTTCAAAGTTTTCGCAATTTATCAAGTCGTTATACTTTTGCAGTAGACGTTCTGTTTTTATACCAGAAATATTATAGTAACTTACATGCCAGTGACGTACAGTCTATAAAATCTTTATACCTGTGCATTGTGTACCTACAGGCCAAGAAATCGCGCCGATTAAACTAATTTTATGAATGCTCTATTGTGGTATAATATCTAACAAACGTTTCTATCGAAACTTGTGTCACACTTCCTTTTTTACAAATCGACCGCTTGGAATAACGACGTTCCATCTGACGCGGCAATGTTATGCGATGATGAGTCTTAAAGTATAGAGCACACTATCGCATGACATTGCTGTGTCAGATGGAACCTTGTTATTCCAATGGGTCGAAATGACGTTATATTTTGCACATGATTCCATGTTGAATATTTTAAATTAATTTGAGTCTTGACAAATAAATCACCTGTATCCTAATATTTTTCTCTAACCACGGCGATACTGCGATACTAGTGTACGAGTACTTATAAGTATACTTATCTGGTCAGCAATCAGCAATTATTCATTTGGTCAAAACCCTTTCTCAAGGATCTATACACGTCACTGCTACAAACTAACCTTATTTTTTATTGCTTTCTTACCTAGCTACTTTTTCCTGCTTTCTGATTCTTTATCTCCCAATTTACGAGGATCTCGATTGGATTTCTCCAGAACCACCCAACTTGTGCCACCTCAAGTTATTTAATTTCTTTTTTGGTCTACTAACTAGTTGAACAACTGAGGCTATTCATCTTTTGATGTACGTAAAGTTCGGAACCAATTGGACCTTGATCAACAATTTAAGAATCCTTGAACTTTATATTTTTGGCAAGCACGTAACCGTTCAACTATTAGGCTATCAAAGTATTTGTGTTGTACCCTTTTTCTGAACTTTTACTATGTGACTTTCCCTGACTATAAATACCTATATACATATTTTTTTTCTTATTTGATTTATATGGTGTCTTGTCATATTTTTTGAACTCTTAAATATATATATGTATGGCCACAAATTCCTTTCCAGAGCTCATCGTTCAAAGGTTTTTACTGCTCCAGACATCACACGAACGGCGTTATAGTTACGAGGCGCACTCAATCTCAGAGATGCAGTGACCATATTTTTTCTCTACTCCGCTTTTAATTCTAGATGAATTAACAATTTCTGTAGAATATTTCGTAATATGATAATGTCTCAATCTCTGAATTTGGCTTCTTTTTTTGTTCGTTCTAAAGACAGCTGTACAAATTTCACGTCGCCAGAAATCGGCAAAGTTTTTCTGATTTAATTAAGATATTGTAAGGATTAACATAACCAGTGCGGGGAGCAGGAAGCCCTCTACATTGAGTTAGACAAACTTCAGGAAATCCGCTTACAAACAGTTTGTGCCCCGCTATTATAACTCAAAAACTTGCTGACATTTGACATAATCATTTGTAAGTAAACAACACACATTAATCACTCTCCCAGCACGACGTAAAGCAATGTGCGTTGATAATAAGGCCCGTTTGTTTCAGATTAATTGGCGGTTGTGGTTTATCCGAATTCACCCACTGGACCAAGATAAGATTTTGAGATATTTCCTGCGAGAAAATTCGTGATGGGATGTAATCCCATTTCGGTTAAACGAAAATTCAATCTCTCGGGTTTTTGTGTCCCTTCATAAAATTAGAACTCCACGTAGATGTGATTGTATTTTTTTGTTTACTTAATGGTGTTTATTTTGGAACCTTTTTTATTTCGATTATGTACATAAATACAGTCGAGGAACGTGTATTAAATAATAATTTGTATCTTTGACCGGTTACCCGGGCGGCGTGAGTTCAATTCATCGGCTGGCTAAGGCCTCCATCACGACACAGGCAAAATCTTCCGCTTACTGTGATTTTAGTAGGAGATTTTCGTATATTGTCAGGTTATTCGTAACGGGAGAATATTTGTCGTTCTTTAAAAAAAAATCTTTTAAACTTATAACTAAATATAAAACAGAATATCTGTGCGCAGAATTAACAAAAACTTTCGAATGTCTGTTCGAACTCCGATTGTTTCGTTGAAAGTTTTTAGCCAACCCAACATTTTTTATCCCGCATCATTATTTCCCATATGAGCTAAGGAGCTTCATAATTTTCACTGTACTATCAGAATGTGAGACGAGACAAAAGATTTCGAGAAATGGCGTTGAAAGTCGGGCGGAGCAGGATATTAAAGCTAATGCGTACCTATTCGTAGGTGGAATTTTACACGTCGCCGTTTAGCAATAAATTTGTCCAAATGTCGCTTTATGCGGTGGTTGCTATATTCGATGCAATAGTTTTATGGGCACTTAATTAATTAGTTTAATCAATGTTGTACTAGTTTAAGCATTTTGAAATTGCGATAAGCACAATAAACGGGTAATAAAATTATTTTAATTTTATTTTTGCAGTTACATAATGATACTTATTAAGAAAATTATTGCATGAGCATGTTCACCAAAAGTTCAATCCATTGAAAAAGGATTAGCGAAACAAAGTAATTTCCAAGCCAAAGCATTTTCAAACAAGTTCATCAGAATTTAAGCATACATAAAACGGATTAATTACTAAATTCAATCTACTTCACTATTAACGTAGGTGAAACGAAAGCCTTTTAAAGGATTAATGTGAATGTTTTATATTTAAATCCCTTATTTATTCAGGATTTACCCAATCGAATCAACCATTAAAACAAATAGGTAATCCAGTTTCGGTGCCCAAAAAGTAAAGTGCGATTCCGTGTTGGCTTGGTAATATTTAAGTTCCAAAGCTGCTCACCTGCAGTCCTGCCATTAATTGAAATAACAGACCTCTATAAATATGGTTAGGGCAGAAAGTGTAGCATTAGGCACACCTTGTGTCTCCATAACTTTCCATTGAGGAAGTTCTTGGCTACTGGCCATAACAAGTTTTCGAAATTCAATTCAAAATGAAGTAAGGATTTATTTTTGATTAGTTTTCAATGAAGTCTAACGAAGTATTTTAGAGACAACTTTGAATATGTAAAAGAAAGGATTATAAAATACGTTTTATGTGTGTAATATTCTCACGAACGTGTTATATGATTTTATAATATTTTTGACAAATAACATTTTAGGAATACCTGTTTCATAATGCCTTCACATTTCGTCCACTATGATGGTTTCGTGGTAAGCCTATTTTTTCGTATTACATGTCTAATCATAAATGCGAGGTGCACTGTTTAAACCCGCAATGTATAAATGGTTTTCTTACATATCAACATATCATCAAAAGTACAAGTTCAAACATATTTGAATATCGTATCGGTTTTCAAGTTTAAAAAATATCGTGTTTCGAATTATTCCACAGTTTCTAAGAAAAACTTTAAAAAATGGGTATGTAAGCTCCCATTCCATTGCGTTTTCTTATATTTTTCTCTCTTTCTCACGATAGCTTTAAAATCCATTTTACAGGACCATCTAACTAAACAATCAACATTGCAGAATCTCGACTGGAATCTTGAATTAAAATACAAAACAAAAACTTTTTGTATCTAACGCTGCCGCTAAAATCGAACCCGCAACCTTTTAAATAGGTCAATAGTACCTATAGTACAGACTATGTCAGAGACATTTTACATAAGTCTTTAATGATGCCTTTTTTCTTTATATTTCTGCGTCAAAGGATTACGTTATATCACTTTATTTCCCTTCGTTGTATTTATTTTTTGTTTTAATAAATATTCTTTTCATCCTTTATAAGAACCCTCATAGATTCTGCCGGATACAATAGTACAATAATATATTGTTCCTCAACCGTTTTCACGAAAACACGATGCGGTGAAAACGAGCCTCGATATAAAAGAAAATTGTTTTAGCAGGTCTGAAATTAAGAAAATTCTAACCCGAGCCTTGAATAATACAAAGGTGTGGCTTGTTTACTGCCTACCTATTATTTATGTAGGGATCTTTCTAAATTATAACAATTCGTTTGAACAAAATGTGTTTGATGATATTAAAGCATTTGAGCGTCTGAAAGATTAAATTTTCCCAGAAAACCCTTTTCCATATTTTATTTGAGCATTTGAACACAATAACTGAAAACATTAAATTTTAATTTGAGTCCCGTAAATCTAAGGACGTTATTTTTATGCTTTGAATTCAATTTTGGGACAAAAATAGTTACCGGAAGCAACAAAGCCTGTTATAAATCATTTAATTATATTATTTTAGTTTACCAGACCCCATAATAGTATAATCTCATAAATTAACATAATGTTCAAATTAATCATAGTAAAGAAACTGTTTATTATTCCTCTGTTCAAACCTTTTCACGCACATCCTTTCCTTTTCTTTGAATATCCTTCCTGCCATGAATTTATTTGGCATCGATGGCGTTTTGCTATCTATCCCATAATGCCAAGATGAGGAACGTATTTTATTAGGGAATGAGTTTTATAGACCAGCGAAATATGGTAGGATATATACTAAGATGATGATGAACTATGGAACATATGTAGATTGCGGTTACAATTTTGGATAAAGGGAGCAAACGGACTTTTCTTTTTGCAGAAGAGAATGATATTTAAAGATGATGAGTAAAATTGTGATTACGTTTTGGATGATGGTAAAACAGGAGAAGAATTTATTGGTAGTCATCATTTTGAATTTCAGAAACCCGTTAAATTGAAATGAGAATTTATTTTATTTATTTATTACATATATATGAACATTTTTTATCAGTTGACATATATCCCATCTTTCTAGGTGTGAAACGTTTGATGTAAATTAAATTTAATAATGTTATTATTAAGTTCTGCAAGTATTTTTAGTTGTTATTATTGTGACAGCTGTTTTGGCGTTTAAGGCCATTTTCAAACTGTTTGAGTTGTTTGAGTTTTCAAACTGTTTCAGCTTGTAAATGGCCTTAATAATAATATTTTAAAATTTGATTTACATTAAATTAAAAAAAAAGTAAATGGAGTTCTACGAATTAAACACAAAAAAAAATTATAGTGAAATGTCTGTGTTGAGATGGAAAATTACAGGGGTGGTTGTTCAGCTGGGATATGTAGAGGACAATTTAAAAAAAAAATTATCAATTAATAAATTTTAAAAAGTCATCTAAGTATGATGACAATAGATTAAAAGATTACAATTTAATTTAAAAAAAATTAAAAGTATTCCAATTTAAAGGTATAAAAGAATTTACGAGCTGACAGGTTTATTGGAGGTGATCAATGATCTTACTTTTAAGGGAATTTTTGTTTTGCGTATTTCTAATGTCACTAGGTAGGGAATTGAATAGCTTAATAGCATTGTATTTAAAACCTCTTTGTCCACAGGAGGTTTTATAAAGTGGAATATTAAAAGATTTTACATGTGATTGAATATTCGATATGTATCTTATTTCTGATTCCATAACAATTGATCCCCCGACAGTTGGCCCCCCTGATAGTTGGTCCCACAACAGTTTTTCCCCCTGACAATTTATTCCTCTGACAGTTGATACCTCGAACAGTTGATCCCCTAGGCCCAAAGGATTATTTCTGGTGTACATCTTCATTGGTACAGAGAGGATATGCGGCCGTATAACTAAAGTCAATGTACTTATCTGCAGGCGTCTTGAGTGGAAATCCGCCATACAAAATATTTTTCTAACAATAATGACGAGTCTCCGAAGGAGTATGCAGTAATATTCACTGTGCAGTTAATTTACAGATAGGGACATAATAATAAGAGGAACAATATCAAATGTTCATAAATGTGTACCATATACATGTAAGTTAATACATAGGTATATGAGATAATAATAATATAATAAGTACGGAGATCATCATTTATATGTATGTGTAAGTTCCTTCTTAAGGTAGTGATTGAATTCGGAAATATATCTTAGTCCTTATGTCTGCAGTGTTTATTATATAATCGAGGCATTCTTGACGCTGGTTTCTAAAAACTTGTAATATTACGATAAGTATCGATAAAAAAGCCAAAAATAAATGAAGCAGCAATGTAATATTAATGATTTGGTTATGGAATGAAGGGGGATGAATGGAAATTAAGTAGGAATGTAATATGAATGAAATAGGTATGGAATGATAACGGATCAAAGGAAATGATGAAGGGATGTGTTATGAATAAAATAGATATGGAATTTCGATGATCATAGAATAAGAAATATCTATATTGTTGCCACTATGTTTAATAATGTATATATATAAAATGGTCTAAAGTAACTACTGTAATTTCATTGTTTCGATTTATCTGAGTTTTTTTTCCATGTCACAATATTGAGGTACCAGGTGTTTGACAACCTCACCCTACGAAGGCAGCTTTAGGAACCCCGACCTTTAAAACACGAAGGTGAATACGAAAAAAATAAACAAATAATGATGTACTATTCTCAAAAGGGAATATGAAAAGATGTTCCTGAATTGAGCCGCTCCAGGCTCTAGCTTCGTTCCCCTTTCTGATTAGACCTAGCGTGACAGCATTATACATGAAATAAATTTATCGGAAGAGAAATGAAATTTATCCTGTGACAAGTGAAATTTATCGCGGTCTTTCCCAAATCCCACGCATTCCACTCCCTATGAAATATGGGATTAGTTATAATATTCTCAAATTGTATGCCTACTACGATGTCTTGATCTGTTAATAGAATTCAACCACAGGTACAGGGACGTAATCCTTTGTAGATAGGTATAAATTATTATCAACGATTTGGGTGAAAATTTACAATGCGGTTGGGAATATTCGTTTTAGCATCAATTGTTTACAATTTAAAACAAAATAATGGTAATGTAAATTTATGGTCGACGTATGATCGACTCCATTGTGTCAATATATTACCATTTTTATAACAGTAGTTATTCTTGTAATTTTCCAACAATCGCAGCGTTTCACCGGACTTGTAGCAGACAGAACAGAGCATCACTTTATCTTGCCCTGAATTACTCTCATTCAATAATTTTTATTCAA
This sequence comes from Halesus radiatus, assembly GCA_022606495.2. Taxonomy (NCBI): domain Eukaryota; kingdom Metazoa; phylum Arthropoda; class Insecta; order Trichoptera; family Limnephilidae; genus Halesus; species Halesus radiatus. The sequence goes on along the minus strand of JAHDVE020006501.1, from coordinate 94,610 downwards.
CGGTTATTATTCCACTTATGGGGGTTGAAGATTTTAACTGTCTACAGATGCCTCGAATTGCAGAACCCAACATGCGTTGAGGTAGGGTGGGGAAAGTGGGTCGAATAGTCTGGAGGAAAAACCGCCAGCTGAATTATTATTATTCCGTTATCGAATCGCTGGCAGAGGTTCCATTCCGACTTACATACACCCCCATTCAAAAACAGAGCAAGTCGGAGCGTGCAGAGGCCTATCCTTCGATCCACCACCATGTCTCGTTACGGGAGCGTTCAGTGCGGTTGTCGGCAAGTACAATAATATGCCCACACACGACGAGCAACATTATGTTGGGAAAAGAAAAAGAAGTTTGGGCAGAAATTTTTGATCTTTACAAGGATCAACAATGCATGTGGAATGTAATTCCCAGAAGACGGAATAAAATATTTTTAACATGTAATTTTATTATTCCCCGAAAATGGAGTAAAATTATTCCTACGCTTACTATTATTACCTGTATTATGATTTATTACCATCATTATACTCTCATAATCTTATTGCACCGTACGTATATTTAAAAATACATACTTTCAGAATTTTCGTGAGAGTAAAAATTGGCAGCTTTAATTTTCCATTTGCTAGCATAACTGGCTTTACGCGCTTTATTTATTTGATTTTTTGTGGCTAAACTAACCCCTTTCGATAATTTTTTTTGCCAATATTTTTTTTTACAAATAGGATTATTGTGTATGTTAGTAAAGTCAGTGCTAATGTAGACTACTAAGAGCCCGTTATATTTAATATTTTATCTAACATTTTGAAAAAATAAAGGATTGTATATGTTTTTTAAAATCCGATTCGTCTAAATTTTTAAAGAAACGGAGCCATGACACAGTTGCGTATAGCGCGATACCTACGTGTTCGCAAGACAAAGTCAATCACCGCACTTGCAAGACGAAGCGTCTGGAGGCTACCACTTCACTTCCCCCCATTCTGTCTCTACACATGTTGGTTTCTGCAAGTCGAAGCGTCTGTAGACCGTTTAAAAATATTGCTTTTCGTGAAAAATCTAAATTGTATCACTGGTTTCGAGAATTCAGTGTGGTCTTCTAAATATCTATAAATCTTCTTGCAAAACTAAAATTTATCCGAAAAAAAAAATCTTTTTTTTTTATTCTGACATCTAACATAATTCATTATATTTTCATATGAAGCGGTAACTTGGTGATGTGACATTATAATTTATAAAATAAAACAATAACTTTGTTTTACATCACTTTTATTTATACTGATCTCCCACCCTTGGCCCTTCACTAGCCTGTTTGTATCAATCCATAACACATGTGCATCTTAGTTCATAGTTTAGTTGTATACTGCCCTGAAGAAGCTACGGTAGTAGCGAAACCCGGATGGCTAAAGTATAAATAAAAGTGATGTAAAACAAAGTTATTGTTTTATTTTATAAATTACAAAATAATTCACCTAACACCGCTCTTCGCATGAACACATACTCGTCAATTATTCGGACTGTAATCATGACCCGACTCAAATATATGATTCACTGTCTTCCCGGGACGCCCCTAACATCTTCTTGCATACTAATTATTGATTTTACCTGGATCCTATTATTAATTAATCAACACTGCCTGGGTTTATAACTTGTTTACCTTTATGGATGAATTCTGTTCGTGGACCACTATTGTGTACCTGCTCATATTTAATGTGAACCTATAAATATATATAGCTGGCATTGTCTTTTCTATTATGCGCCATGGGGCTTTGAAATGCCCATTTATCTATCAATAAATAAGATAAAACGACAAATTGCTTGTTCCATGTTTTCAATTTGTTAGAATCCCGCTCGCGGTAATAATCCTTCCTTCTCACGTGTAGTCCTCCATTTTAAGTTGTTTATTTTGTATTATTTATGTGTATTTTTTAAAGTTATTCCAAACAGGAGGCCCTAAGGGAAATAATTTCGCTCAAGGCCTGTGTCATCTCGGGGTGTTGTGTGAAGGGTGTAGGATTGGACTATGAGTTTTTTTTAAACTATTATTTGAATATTTTTATAAAATTTATTTTAAATTATCTACTCTTGTATTATTATTATTTTTTTAAATTTTTGTTTGTTATAATATTAATTTGTCCACTTTACGTTGTATGCTCACGATATAACATTATTTGTATAAGCAACCAATGATCTGTAGATAATGTAAAATGTTATTGAATACACATGTATCTATTTATCTATCATGCAGTGGCGTGCATTGCTCTTTCATCAAAGGTAGACAGTGTGTACTTTTCATATTTGAGTATGAATAATTGTGCATCCAATATTTTTAATTAGCCATTTACTATCATCTTCCGCTGATTGTTGTGGCCAACTGGATAAACGAGCGTACAAATTTCTTACCAAATTTACGTGAAAAATTTTTTTTTCAGACATTTGTTGCGTTTTTCTATTAAACTAATTAACTAACCATCACGCCGTTTCCACGCAGGTGTAGGCAGAGAAGACGGACTGCCAAACAACTCCATCTTGGCATGCACTTCTTGCTTCATTCACATTCATTCATCGTCTCATACATTCTCTTCTATTATTCCGACTTCTGACATGGCCCGACTCAAGTATTTGATTCACTTGATAGTGCCGTGTCTTCCTCGGGCGTCCCTGCTTCTTCTTCCGTTCATAATTTTTCTATTACCTTCTATTTTATTTTTATGGTTTGTTGTTCTTGGGATAGGCACAGCTTTTCAGCTTTTATAGACTGAATTTCACTGCGGTGCGGAAGATAGAAGAATCTTTCTTCCTCGAAATTGCTCTTGCCTCCATTTTCAGGATACTATTCAGTGCCACCTAACGTAATAAATTCCATGAAGTAGATAAAGACGATCGTTGTGCGTTTTTTGTATTACATATTTACTCTCAATTGTTTTACTTATATTTAATGTGATTACTAATTAAAGTTTTATTTCTTTTGTTCCAGGTAGGACGATTATTTCAACTGTTTCCGTTTTCACCACGTTAAGCTGTAATTCTGAGTGTTCCTGTTTCACTTCGACGTTTTTTATAACGACAGGTAAATAAATAAAACTATAATATAAACGTATAAATTTTTTTCGAACCATTTGAATTTAATTTAAGAATTTGAACTCCTGTATGTTTATTAAAAATATGATCGGTTGAAATGAGATGATTGGCAAAATCTGAATTAATTGTTTCGTGATTCTGATATTTACATTACGGGATGTAGAACGAAGGACAGTCATTGCGACATAGTTTGTAAATGCCTGAGTGGCTAAATTAATGATCCCTATCTTTAGTGCTTTTTTTAGGAGTTTACCTATTTTTATTATCTGTGTAAAACGGGGGTTTAATGTGGGGAGGCAAGTTATTTGTGCTAAGTGCAGAAAAGTTTGATATACGAGTATACATAATTTGAATCTACGCCATTGAAACGGATTGTTTAACTTTCTATTTTCATTTGTACAAGTATGGAATAAAAATTTATTAATGGAAATAAGTTTTAAGTTTTTATTTAAAATGTTGTCAATTAAGTGTGTGTTCTAACCATTATTTAGAGCTATTTTTTGATTTTTGCTAATACTATTTCGAAATTTTCCGTTGATAGGGAAATTTTAACTAACCGATAGGCTGAATGTTTATGTGATACCGGGTGATTTGAAGTGTTATGAATAAGTAATATCTGTGAATGTTGCTTTACGGTAAATATTAAATTCGTTTTTTTTTATTTAATGAAGTTGTGTTCAATTTTAAAAAAATATCGATGCATTACTGTTTATCTCTAAAGTAAATTGAATGCTTTTACGGAATGAGTTGATAATTTGATGGAATTATTTTTCATTTTGATTTAATTCTCGTGGAGATGCCAGATCTGCAATGAACCGTGGCCGCTGAAGTATTCCTGGACAGAGACGCCGGGATGCGTCTTGTTGTAGCGACAAGCTTCCAACCCATGTACGAAAATGCGATAGATAGACACTTTTTAACCATTGAACTATCGACATATTCCTTTTGTATAAGTTTTTTTTTTTTTAAATAGGCAAATGAACACACGAACACCAAATTACCAACGGTCATATAACGCAAGGCACACAGCTCGGATTAGCCGCTTGAATATTTCACTATTAAATTCCGAATGGATATTAAAAATTCAACCGGCGTATTGTACCTTTCCGCAATAGTTTGGTGGCGGACATACAGTAGTGTGGTTATTTGTGGGACCAACCGAGTACAATCAGCTTTACGCGAGTGCTTCTAAGGGTGTTATCTTGCTTTGTTGTTCAGTCGGGAATACGGAAAATGCGTGCCCAGCATCCATATACGTTGAAATTATTTGCATGACTGATTCTATTCTATTAAAAAAAAAACAAAGCAGTCGATTTTTAGAGAACCTTTAAAGACCCTTTATCCGTGCATAACTTGGACTGAGTTGTTTTTCGAGCGTTTGCATTTTTTCCATCCTACAACATTTAGGATGTTTCTTTAATTCGCAAATTTAATCCCTCCACGCCCCAGAAAACCCCTTACGCGGCATTTTATAATAATATTAATATTTGGATGATTTGTGTAGCGCCGTTTTTGTGAAAAATCACCTCAATGGTTCTGTACAAATATAACTTGCTAGGAGGGTTTATCTTATTATGTATAAACATATACAGAAACATGCTTACATGGCAGGTCACTCCAGATTAACACGTTTAGACATTACTCTTCTCTGAGAGAAATCTCAAGTCCTCATATTTGAACTTTTAACAGTGATATCGATGTATCAAGGTTATTGCTGGTTGATTTTATAAATGTAGTTATGGTGGGTTAGGGTCGGCTTACGTGTGGTTGTGTCAGTTCCCACCCCAAGTCTTTATATTAAGTTCACCATTGTTCGTTTATCGACACGGGTATTTGAATTATCACCATTCAAATACACGTGCCAATGAACTCGTAATCTGAACGTACGAGTTCCAGAGCTGTTCACAGTACTGTACGTACTGAAAATTCCTCAACAATGTTTACGCGAATTTTCCCTGCGGCAAAGAAATACCACTGAGATTGTGGAAAATCGCTGAAAAACCTATTTTTTGTGCGGATTTATTCTTGCTACGGTTACCTCACAAAACAACATATTGTCGCGTAAACCCGTACAACCTTTTTGTATGTCAAATACAATTCCGTATTTACATAGAGAAGCATCGCGATTTTTTTAAGGTTTCGCCGAAGGGTAGTTTTCCTTTAAATTATGCGATTCTGTTTTTCATACAACATACGGGTAGTTTTAGTAAGTAAAAATTTGTTCAAATGGTTTTTTTTAAACTCTTCCACACAATTGACTCATTTTTCATTTTTAGTTTGACAAAGTTTGTTTAAATTTTATTTTATTATAGTATCTAAATTAATGTAAATGATTAAGCATACAATGTGATTTGTAGCATTCCGTAATTACTGCAACTCCCGCTTTTGGTGCAATAAACTGCACATAATAATTTTCCATTAAAACACGAAATTATTATTTTCAGTAGACTTTGTAGCAGCAATTTAATTCATATAATAAATTAAAACCCGATCCATGTACTCAACCATTTTCCAATTACTGAACAACACTGACCGGCGGCGCGAGGCCTTTGGAGTTTTTTCTCTAGAGGATGCAGTTTTGATTTCTCAATATTTTTTGGCTTTTTCAACAAATGGTTGGATTATACCTTTAATTATTAAGGTATCTATCTACCCCAAAGTTCCTCTCCTCTTCGAGTCCCCCTATTGCCTTCAAAATGCCTAACTTTTTTTTTTTACTTTGCTCTACATATACTAGATCTATTCCCTTTCCTTCCCTTCCACCATCCATTACATCTGTAATGTTTGCAATTTGAGTAATTTAGACACTTGAGTTTTTATTATTATTTTAAACTGTTGGGTTTCCAAATAAAATAAAATAAAATAGTAAATGAATATTATATTATGGTTATAAACAATAATTATTAGCCTGAAACACTCATCCAAATTGAAAAAAACCTTTCCGAGCAAAGATAAATGTCGCCGACAGGACTCGAACCTGCACCTTTCTGATGTCCGGTCAGATGCTCTACCGTTGAGCTACGTCGGCTTATCGCAAACCCGCCAAGTTAATCAATATATACTAGTGTTTCATTCAATAATTACTGTTTTTATTGTATTTTCATCTGTAAACAACCAACTTTATTAGTATGAGAAAGGCTTGTAACGGCTAAATCCCTCAAATAGATGGCGTCGAGACAAATTATGTCTACATTTTATTGGTGAAAATTGCTTTGACTTTTCAAATATTTATTAATTGATAAACTAAAGTTCTTAAAAACTTAAGACAAGATTTTTGTGCATAGCGCAAAGGGTAACAATTATTTTTATAAACAATAATTATTAGCCTGAAATTTGGATGAGTGTTTCAGGCTAATAATTGTTACCCTTTGCGCTATGCACAAAAATCTTGTCTTAAGTTTTTAAGAACTTAAGTTTATCAATTATTATATTATGGGTTTAAACACAAAACGATTATTCAATAATAATAATAATAACATCAATATGTGCATATAACAAAGAACCACTGGCCCCAGGTAGTGCATTTTTTACGTGATGTTCAAATAAAATGTGTTTTAAATAATAGATCTCGTCATTTTTATATGTTCTTCTGATGGTTATGTGAGAAATTAACTAAAATAACATAATAAAACAATCTTTCAAACATTTCTTCTTTATCCATGATCCGCCCCCTAATTGTTCCATTCCTAGAAATGTCGAGTTGTATTTCATACCGAGAAGAGATGTTTCTCCCAGGGACAAACATATTGATTTATTTAAATTGTTTAGTCTAGCATGCCCTATAGCAGCTTTTCAACGAGTGGACTGTAATACGACTAAATTGCATTCGATGTATTTGAAATCATGGGAAAAATTGGTGTGAAAGGAAAAGTCCTACCTTATACTCGTATAAGTGGAAATGTTTGGTGGTCTTCTTTCACACACTGCACAACTGTGGAATATCCAATGATTTGGTGCGACACGATGAATTTGCGACACGAGAAATATTATGATATGTTCACACACCGAGAGCCATAGTTCAACTGACTATGTCACAATTTTATCACAGAGGGCTTCACTCAAGGTAGGTAGGACCTTGTGGGAAGGGCAATGGAATTGGAACAATATTAAGGACATTGGGAAATGGAATATTCTAAAAACTGTTTAAACACTAAACATTGAAGAAGATAATATTAACACATCTCAATGAAACATGAAACAGAAAAAAGACACAGAAAATAAAAGCGAAATGGTCGGAACTGGGACTCGAACACAGAAACTCTAGTTTTACTGGGAATTATTAACATACCTACTAACCATTGTGCATGTGTTCTATTTTAAGTCAAATAAATAATTAATAATATTCTTAAATTGAGATATGAGGTCGATAAAAATAACTGAAAATGAATAGTTCTCAATTGCTCAATTGGTAGAGATGCCGGTCCTAGTAAGACTAGAGGATCTGGGTTCGGGTCCCAGTTGCGACCGTTTCCTTTTTATTTTCTCTTTTTGTTTCGAATTTCGTTGATATTTAAAAATATTATTTTCTTCGATGATTAAATATTACAATGAGGTTTATAAGGTGCATTTAAAATGTGTTCGTGAAAATACCAGCGTGTGTGTAACGATTGCATGTATATTTTATTTTGATCTGCTAAACAATATTTTATAAAATCACTTTAGTTATTTCATCAAAGTTATTTATGAAATACGAGTAAAACAGCGTTGACACACTTTGGCTGCTTTATTAACATCCTGCATCTGTATAAAACAACGGTCTGACAAACACTTTGTAATGTCATCAAAACAATATGCTAGTAACATAATTCAAATTAAATGTTTGTATTTTTTTTTAATTTTCACCAAGCACTGTACATTTATTTTGTAATTTAGGATAGCATTTCTGGATAAAGATCACGGTTTAGCTCAAGTTCAACCCGTACCGTTTAGATTAAGTTTCTTTTCATGCAAATCGAACAAAGTACCGCAACCATTACATTTTCTCGGCATTAAAATATCCCTTACATTTGCGTGAACCCTTTGATCAATTATGCAATTCTGCGGTGAAATGTTTTCTATCTCACTTGAAATAAAATATCTCAAACATTGAAATGGAATAACCTAGAATCCAGATGATTAACTTATTCTAACTCTTATTTTTCTTACATTTTTTAAAATTATCTTTTTGTCGACTTTACGTCTCTATCAAATTATATTTTAGTTTTTATGCGTGGGTTAACTGGTATTTCTTTAATATTTATTTTTTCGTTGTCTCTATAAAATAGTTGTTCACTAATATATTGCAGAGATTAAAGATGTCGAATGCATTACAATAAATGAGAAATTGTATAAAATACACGTTGATAAGTAGTATGAATTATACATCGTTCAAGTAAACATTTTTTATGTTATGATTTAAATAATACTAAAGGTGAATGTGTCAAATAAGCAAGAATTGGAAGATTGATAGGAACATGGCCACATTTGACTGACGAGTAGAGATAGGAGTGCTGATCGCTTCTCTCACTGCATTCGCTTGGGAGGGTCCACGCGTTTTTTACTCTGCATTTAATAATTCAATTTAACCTATATTATTAAATTAACGTATATCGTTGTTTTACGATGAGTTTAGTTTATTTATATTTAAAGAAGTTCACATCTATGGAGAAACGTTTGAGATATTTTGTAGGTTATTTAATGTACTGCAATGTGGGAATGATGCAATACGTGTAATTATTTGCGATTATTGTTAAGAAAAAATAATTGTTTTAGATTTCTATTAGTTATCAAAAGTTGCCTGCAGAGGTATTTTGACATCGCAAAAATATGGGTTTTAAATGCTGACAAATTTATTTCTAGAAAGCCTATCTTGTTTTTTCTTTACCAATGCAATTAAGGGTTTCAAAGAGGGTCCGAATAATTTGCATTATCAACCGAATCTCCGGAATTGTCTAGAATTTACTGGTGGCCTAGACGATCGCTTGCTTTAAATATAGCGTTACAGAATTTAGCAGAATTTTTTACCACAAATTACGAGTTTTACATGCGATGCTGACATCTGAGATGACGTCAAGTGTGATTTACCGCCATCTTACTTAACGATTTGGTGGCATAAATTATATTGTTCCAAAGCCAGAATTTTGGCATGATTTTCGATGATTTTACTTCATTTGACATTAACCTAAAATGCAACTGACGTTTCACGAGCTTAATTTTCAATGACTTTTATTATTCAACTTTTTATTTGTAATAGAAAATGTATTTATATCCTTCACTATAACCCTTCTCGCGGTGAGTTCTGGTGTCCTGATATTTTCACGGTGCTATATAAAATTGATTTATATCAGGAATTTATTCAGATCGAACTTCATTTCTTACATCAGGACAAGACTGTGAACTCCTCCGGGTAGTAGTTATCAGAAGCCATTTTAATGTCATATTTAGTTATCAATTAAGTGCTGTCTATTTGACTTATGTTATCTGTACTCCAGACGACGGTTTCACCATTCGATTGAGTTATTAATATACTCGTATCTTGTGTTGTCACGTGTTACAATCGCATTCTCCGAGAAGAGATTTTGTTTTCTTGTCATAGTTTTTTATAAATCTTTGTATACACTTTGGTTCTTCTATTTCCATAAATCAGGTATTTTTCTTGCTCTTGACTTGATCCGATACCGAAGGAACTCGCGGGCATAATAATATCTTTTGTTTATTTTACTTTAAAGCTCTTCTACCTTTCACAGGCGTAAATGTGTCATGCTGAAAAGTAGTTCGAATCAAGTTTCTAGATTACATCTCGAAAACCCCATTTATTATGGACAAATACTATTGTGGATCTGTAAACTTTAGAAAAACTTCGTTTAAAGCCCTTAAATAACCTTCCTGTCTCTTTGTACCGACCCTGTCCTGACAGATTTGGATACAATTTCCCTTGAAGTGTCTGCGAGACAAGGGTTCTAACTTCTAACGACCGTCCAGAATACACCTTCAAAAGTTGACTTGTTTGTGAAAAAATAGATCGAAAAACACTCGCATGATAAAGCTTTCCTTATCCGTGCCAGATTAATGTTATCCGGTAGCTTAGCTGCGGAAAATATTTCTTTTCCTTCGAAATATCTCTATTTTATGATATTTACGACCGTTTTAAAGAAACGCCGTAACACAAACGAAATGAAGTAACCGCACAATACAAGTGATAAGTTGGCATCCCGGGCGAAGTGAACGCGGCGCTGCCTAACGGCCTACGCAAGAAGCTACGTCGAGCGGCGTAGCCGGCCGTAGCTATCGTACTTCGTAGCCAGTAGCGGCATCTATCGCTACGTCGCGGCCGCGTCCGGCTGCTCTAGTCCCACCGTTCTACGGGAAGCTACGAGCTGTCAAAGAATGTAGCGGGCAAAGAATGTCGCGAACAACTGCTAGTGTTTTTGATTGTAGCTACTCAGACATGTAATAGTGTAGGCTAGAATCTGGTTCTCCGACGGTTATTGCATTGTTGTTCCGTGGATGCGCCGCGCGGTGCTAAAACTGGAACACTATGGGATAAGAGCTTTGTTTTGGTTATATTTTAAAGTGCAGTGCTTGCAATTACGAAAACATTTATAAAATGATTCTTAACTAAGCAATAATATATAATAAGGCGGAACACATTATAAAATAATAACTAGTTTCATGTTCGAGTAAAATAAGTTCGTGTCGAAGTTTAAAAAAGTGATTTATGTGATCGTAAATAATATTATTGGCACGTGTACTGTAAAATACATTGCGCCACTGTCAACTTAAGTGTTATGTAATAAGTTATTACTTCCTGTTTTCCGTAGGATATTTGAAACCCGTTTCAGGTGTAGGGCATGTATTCGTAAGTATCTAACATTAACATTATTAACTAAGCAATGCAGGTATATAACCTGTTTTTTTTATATTTTAATCGTCCCACAAATTATTTCAACAATGGCGTATTTTAATAAAATTAAACGATAGTAATTTAAAACTCACGTAAAATTCTCGAATTTATTCAATATGGTATCCAACAATTGAGTTATGTTTCCGCTGTCCAAATTATTAAACTTAAATTGAATTAATTTATTTTATCGCCACTTCCTTACGCTTTATAATCTAATTCGTGTTTAAATAACCGATTCCATTGTATTACCGTTTCACTTAGGTCTGTTAAATTAATCGTATAAATCTTTTTTTGCATAAAAGTTAAGTTTCCAAGATTTTTTTATAGCTTTTGTTTTTAATACATCGACAGTTTTATAATTTATATGGCCTTTAAGCTACAAGTAGTCCATCTTAATTGTATATTGTGATATTTTCTCTCTTTGCCAGTTCTTCTCTCCTGGTGTTTCTTTTATCTAATCTATCTCGGACACTGCGGCAATGGCGGTTTTTTCTTCTCTTTACCGAAGGGGGATGGTCTTGTTTACATAAGCACCCCTAGTGCCTGGCTATACTGTATACCTTCCCTCACTAGAGAGTATGCTCGAGCAGCGTGTGTGCTTTATAGGAAAATGGGGAGGAAACAAGGCAAACAGTCTTCTTAGTCTAGAAATTAACGTTTACTTCAAGTTATTAGACAAATTTGGCGTTCTCTTGCTGCAGTTACTATCGAATATTTTTGTGTTTGTCTTAATTTAAAAAAAAAAAAATTATTTACTGTGTCTTCTTCACTTTCGAAACATGTTGATATTTACATATTAATAAACAGTGGTGTAAACAAAGCATTTCTTATTAAGAGGAACGGCTGCGCTGGCTGTTTTATACATAATTTAATTTTGGATTTGAAGTCAAAATACCCATCCAAACCGATGTATTTTTTAAAAATTAAAGGTTTAGGAAATCTCTAGTACGAATTGGAAGTAATTTATTTATTTTTGTTTTACATAATGAAATATCGGCAATTAAAGGAATTGATTTTTCGCGATTTTAGAGGCACCTTTAACAATTATTTGGGGCTAACGATGATTAAAAAAAAAGTTTTACCTCTAATAATATACCCTAATAAACTTTTTTTTTAAATGTTTTGCTTTCATATTTTTATTTACCTAATCATATTTACAAAGCAAATATGAACTTTTAAAAAATACGATAAACCCGCAAATAATTCTCTAAGTTGCCTTTAAAATTATGAAAATTGATTTTTCTTCTTGGCATGTACTTAAAACAAAAATCAATAAAACACCTCGAATATGTACTAGATATTTACTAAACCTTTAATTAAAAATATATATATATATCATTCAGTTTGGGTATTTTGGCCTAAAATCAGAAATTAAGTTTTGTATGAAACAGGCCGCGTAGCCGTTCCTGTTAAACCTCCCTCGAGATTATTTATTTTTTTGGAATAAAATTATGAAGTTGTGAATTGTTGCTTATCGTTCGGGTGCCATAATTGATTTAAATATTATAATAAAGTTCTTCAGTAGGTACTTACATGCGTTTTTCATTTTGAAAATATTCTACCCAAACAAACCTTTTTCTGTTGAATATGTAATCTGTGGCTTATCAGAGTGGTATATTTATGGGCTAACCTCAATACAACATGGCGGGTTCAACGTTTTTCATACTAAATTTAAAACGTTATAGCACCAGTTTTACTTATGGGATATCATTAAAACTACTCTCTAAACCTTCCCGACACTAATAAGAACAAGCTTTGCTATTTTCAGTGAAACCGGTGGAGTAATTTTTCGAGAAAATCGAGGACAGTTAGACAGACAGACAAATATTCACTTTTATATACTAAGATAAATTAAATTTAGTTTATTAAATGACACACCTAACTAACGTATTATGGTGTTCGAACATATTTATAATAATAGTAAAAAGAAAAAGTCTTTATTATTCTACATCTGTGTTCCGTTATTTGTCCACCTGTCCAGTTATTTGTGGTTGACGGATTTGTGTGTCCGGGTGGTGCTGGTAGCCAAGTCCAGAGAAGTTATATTGGATCTTTGGTCATGTTCCTTTTTACAAGAAGGTGTACTTAAGTTTTTTGTTTTAATCTATTAAGTTAATCAAAACCGTTACATCGATGAATTCATATTATTATTATATTCGCTTCAATGAGCCTCAAACCAACGTTTTTACACTTGTACATCCATTATTTGAAAGTCTACAATGCTCAAAATTCGAGAAGTAGTTACTAAATATTTTTTTATATGTATTTTTATATTCTTACACACCCTGGGACATAATTTTTATGCAGTACGCGTTACCTACTTTCGAAATTCTAATTTAGAAATAACACATTCTCAGTATGTACCTACATAAAATACATAGTCCAACAATCACTTACTAACAAATAGATTTAAGATTGTCAAAATAGTTTTAATAAAATAAATAGTCTCGTTTATCTTTATAAATAACTCTTCTTCATTTTTTGTGATTTTTTTTTATCAAATCTATGGAATTCTATAACTGTATTGATAAAAATATTCTTGTTTTCTCCATTTTTTTTTATCGAAACTGCATAAAAGTATTATCATAATCTGGGTAATTTTGAGAACTAAGATTTTTAAGTAAGCAAATTTCTAGCAGCCAAATAACAATTTTAAATATTCCTTCGTTAACATAAAGGAGAGTTTAAAAGCGAGCGAGGCGAATATTAAATTGGATAAACGTTTTTAGCATTGTAAATGTCTTATTAAATACTGTGAATATAATTTTAACTGGCGTCATTAACGGGTTCAAATAATGAAGGTTTTCATTTATTGACTTCACGTAACGGCTATTATGTTATTATTTAATACTATCGATTGGGCTTATGCCTTATTATTGATGTATTAAAAAGTTCTCTAATTTTTGATAAAACGAACGAACTAAACATCACCCTCCGCATGGAGTACGCAGAGAGAACGAACCGCCAAAGAACTCGGTCTTGGCACCCACTTCTTGCTTCATTCACATTCATACGTTGTAGCATACATACTCTGGACATGAGCCGACTCGAGTATTTGGTTCACTTGCTCGTGTCATGTGTTCCTCGGGCGTCCGCGACTTCTTCTTTCATTCACGTCATATACTCTCCTTAAACCCTTTTTTTCGTTCGTCCGTTATTCATGCCCAAACCATCTAAACGTACCTTTCTTATATTTACTCATTACACTTATATGCGCCTTGCATTCTTCATACATACTTAGTTCATCCTACGCACTTAAGACTAGTTCTTCCTCGGTTACTGTCGCTCTAATATGCGATATTCTTTTCATAATGAGTCAGTATTTAATTGGCACCTCTATCCGCTGGACCCCAGGATCGACCCCCTCCGTCGCTATCCAAATTCTATCTAATACCCTCCATTACCTTAGTGAGCGGGCTTGAATATAAAATTGCTATCAGCAAGAGTCGCTAACACAGAAATACTGAAATAGTTTAAGCTTACTGATAGAAAACTATATTAAATTTATTATTATTACCATGATTTATTGTTTTTATTGTTATATATATGTAAATTATGGATTTGCTGTTAATATTCCTAAAAATAAATAAATTAAATGTTTTCTGACAGTGTACAAAAAAAAATTACAATACTATATATTGGCATCTCTATGTTTATTTTAGAATTACAATTTTTTCTTTCCTATGTTATTTGTAGATCTTTCAGATTAATCAAATTTCTTCATTCGGTATGTACAGTTTTTATTCATTTTGTTAATTATTATTTTAAGCTTCAGTGTTTTCAGCTTCGATGAAGCCAAGAAAATATCTTCTGAATGAGAAAAGTTGCTGATGATGGATTCATTTTGTCTTATCGAACAGTTTGATTGATACTAAGGAAACTTTGAATAATTGTATTTTATCCACCGGATATTGTTTGCGAAATTTATATTACACGAAAGTGATATTGTTCGAACCTATATTGGCTTTAAGACTGATTAACGACTGTCGTCTCTACAATAGTATGAAGTTTGTTTGTCTCATGAGAATTGAATTTATTTTAGTCGTGTGTACGTAAGAAACAGAGGATACGCTTTAAAACAAATTATTTTTATAAAACGGTTTTGGAAGTGTATCATTTAACTAACTAACTTGCAATCAATCCATTACCCTCAGGAGTAGGTTTAGATGTAGGAATGTTCCACAACTTTGCATTTTTTAATTTATTTACATTGTGAAGACATTTATAAACCAATACATTTCAAAAGTGGTAAAAAGTCATAAAAAATATTATATAAGATGTACGTAATATGAGTTATAAAAACTGTTGAAAAGTATGTACAAGCAAGTACATAATATGGTCAAAACTTAATAGCTGGTTTGTGCTTAAACTTGTTTATTTATTTATTATATAATATACGCCCTATATGGGCTTTTAAAAATAAAGTTAGTTACAATAAACAGGTGCAAAACACATCACAGTAGGTTCATAGATAATATATCGAACAAATACAGGAATAACATTGTGTAAGCACTATTCTAAGTAATAAGTTCCAGAGGCTAATAATCAAAACATACCTCACATTAACTGTTACTTATACTCTAGACACATATATTAATAATTATTGAGGATGTATGCAATAATCGTGTTTTTGTATTTTTATTCCGAGCAGTTGAAAATGTCTACTATATCTGAATATGTATTACCTACTGTGTGGAGTCTAGGTACTAATGAATGTTTGAATGACTCAGTCCTGAAATTATTGTTACAGTTGAACAAAATTTTAGATCGAGTAGTTCTAGTTGGAATATTAAATGTAATGTTGTTGTAGGTTATGTTGAAAATATCCACATTTCCAGCCAGGCAGTTAATTAACCTAGAAAGTCTTCCCAGGGGCATCAGCGTTTGTAAGTTATTTCTGCACCTGGGAAGAACGGAAGCCTGTGTTGACGTCCTCGCGTGAAATTATTAAAGACTTAGAATCCTATTGCAGCCTTGATGTCAGGTATTTATAATACACCGTTTGAGTTTATAAGCCACATACAGTAATGCTATATCGCTCCTAGAACCAAGGGTACAGATACCCAGCATTCTCGAGACATGCGGTTGGAAACAGCCACGGGTAAGAACCGAACCCTCTCATGTATAGGTATCATAAAAATTTCTTTTGAATTCTCTCGTGTCCTCTGGCCCCCATACCTGAGATCCACTCTCAAGAATGCTACGCACTAGGCTTAAGTAAAACAGCCTTACAACTGGAAGGTTTGTCTGAATTGCGTATGGCAAAACCCAACATTTTTGTGTGGCTTATTCGCAGATCTTTTCAATGTGAGCATGAAGCGTTAAACGAGCATCATACACAATCTGTCATCCTTACAACTCGTCGTGTGCTTCAGAGACGTATCTTTCATTTTGTAATTAAAATATACCGTTAAAAAATTGTCTTAGCATACGCTCCTCGTTCACATTCACATTTATATATCGTCTTATACATTCCTTTACTTTTGTTGCCCTGAGACGACGCCGATTGCTGCGCTTTCACGTCATATATTCTTCAGACACTCCCTTCTTTGTAATCTGGTCTAAATTTTCAAATCAACGTATGTGTCCCCAATATTATCTTGTTCATCATGCATACATCGGTCTTAGATTATTTTTTATTAACTAATTTGTAACACCTTAATGCACGGTTTTACGACACATGCACCTTAGGGATATAATTTCTTAAGCATTCTCCTAGCTGTAATACATATGTACACCAAGTGTGAAATCAAAACCCGGTTGTGAACTGTTAGCCTCAATATTCAATATTTAAACTAATCTCAAATTTTATTTTGAGTTCCAATTAAATACTAATTATAATGACATCGGTGATTACTTCGAAAATTCAATTAAAATTAAACCAATTAACGTTTATCAACATATCCGACCTGAAATTAATTATTGGATAAACCACCAAAAATATTAACGTTTTATTATTTCTATCAGATAATTCATGATAGAATTCCATTTTAGATTAAAAAAAAACCTTCATAACTTTTTTTCTGGTTTTTCTTACAACGGGCATCTTCAGACTGGCACACTATAAACTAAATCTATTGGCCATAAGAGTGTAATTTTATATGAAAACAATTAATGGTGCTTATACCTAACATCATTGCTTTATATTTTGAACCCTAGATTTAGTTTTTATTCTACCATTTTGAAGATACCCGTTCGTTGTGAGGTGAAACCGATCCAGTCAAAAATAAGCAAGTTGAAATGCTCTGAAGGTTTTTAATAAAAAAATAATATGAATAATTTGTTACGCCTTCCTTCCACAGTTAAATGTTACCGTATATCGTCACCTTAATTAGTAAATTTCCTACGTTCATATTGGCAATTTTACGAAAGAAATAAAAAACTGTTCATTTTTTAAACTAATATGAATTTCAAATTTTGAAATACACTTTGGATTTACTTTACGTGCATAATAAATGTATGCAATGCATTTTTAGTTTCCTTATAAAATAAAATAATGTTTTAGTATAAGTTAAGATTCCCAAATAAATCGAAAATTCAGCCATGTAAATATTTTTATTAAACATTTTTCGAGTTTTTATTTAACGATTTTATTTTTTCCTTACAATTTCTGATAATTGAATTTTTTTTTATTAATGAAACATATGGGTACTTGCATTGTGACAATATAGTTAACATTTTAAATATCGTATTTTAATATTACTCTTCCATTAAAAGCGTTTGCTTGTAGATGGAGGAGGAGTGTATATTAATGTAGTAATTTGCTAAAATTTAAATAATATTAATGGTATATATATTAGTATTTATTATTATATTAATTGTTTTTATGTTTAATTCGCAGAACTCCATTTAGTTTTTTTAGAATCCGTCCAAATTAGAATTGGGCGGGAGTAAATACAATCATTTTAGTAAGTCGTCGTAATTTGGCTTAACCGCAGTTTGAAAATGGCCATGAACGCCGAAACAGCCGTCACAATAATAAATATTTCAAAATTAACTTTAATTAAATTTTATAAAAAAATGACTTAATACTATATGCATGTGGATATGGCTGTGAGGTTTCTGTGGTAGTATGTATTTAAAAAAAAATGATAGATGGCGTTCATATCTTAATTTGTGAAAAAGTGGACCAATGGCCTCCATGGTCGAGGGGTAAGGCTTTCGACTACGAATCCGAAGGTCGCGGGTTCAAATCCCGGCGTGCGCAAGTAAATTTTATTTAATTAATTTGTCTTGTTTCAAGATTAATTCATTTAAAATAATATATAGTATATTTGCGCACGTTCCAGATTGGAAGATACTCTCAGTATCGCCCTGGTGAAAGACCACCATTCAGAATTGAAACGTTGCTTGAAATGACTTTTAGCCGTATTTGGTGACAAGATCTGAATAGCCGGGTATTTCCCGACCTTCCTCTTCCCCTTCTCCTTCCCCTCCCCACTGCCATCAGCCTCACAACATTCTCCAATTGGGGATGCCATACTGGCTCCAGGCGGTTGGGAGCAGTTGGGACTCTTGTCCGGTATTCACAAAAAAAAAAGATTTTTCTAATAAAGGTGACGATATTTGTTTTATTAGACCTTACCAACTGCGCAACATGACGTGGCGAAATCACCAAAATATTCATTCATTTCTGAAAAATGTTCGATGTTCCGAATATTCTGAATATTGTCAAAAGTTGCCGTTTCACGCCGTAAATGATATTTCGTAGCGATGCAACAATTCTTCCGCGATTGGCGATTGTGATTATGATTGGTTTATAAATTCAGTATTTGCTTTTAATATTTTGTATTAATTTTTGCCTATTGGATCTTTATCTGAACTTATGCAATAATCGTTTTTATAACACGTAATTGATCTTATAATCACGATCCAAAGATTAAAATAACGCGCCGGAATTAACATTCTTTCAATTAAGATTTTTTTTGTTTGTGTTATGGGTTCACGATAACTTCAGCACTAGTCGCCCCATTACAAATATATAACTTGCTTGCTATTTTAATGAGCTGATATTTTATAATTGTACCTACTCTAAAAACATTAAATTCCGGACAACTTTTTTTATCTGACATAGCGCAGATTTTAACTTTCATTGAACTTATCCATAATTTTTTTTTACAGTTTTTTGTGAGTTTTGAGAGTCTCAACTGCTCCCAACCGTCTGGAGCCAGTGAGACTATGGCATTCCCAATTGTGTGTGATGTCAGGCTGAAGGTATTGAGAAGGGGACGGACTTTGAGAAGAAAGAATATGGGAAAGTACCAGGTTATTCAGATCTGGTCACCGAACACGGATAAAGCTATTTCAAGCGTCGTTTCGTTTCTGAGTGGTCTTTCTTTATCAGGGTGATACTGACTGTATCTACCACTCTGGAACGTGCCAAAAATACGCTACACATTATTTTCAACGAATAAATGATGAAATAACACAATTTAATCAAATAAAATTTACTTGCGCACTCAGGGATTTGAACCCGAGACCTCCGGATTTGTAGCCAAGGATCGTAATCACTCAACCGCGGAGACCGTCAGACCGTTAACTTGGTTTTTTTAAATCCTATTTATTCACGGTAAATGACTATGATGGTAGTCAATTTTTAAATACATTACATTTGAATGGTTATTTCTTAACAAGGTATTTTCACGAATACTATTTTTTACTTAATTTTTTGGTTTCTTATAAATTATTTACTACCAGCATGATTGAATACAATAGGTATTTAGATTAAGGTTGCAAAGACAAATTGAATTTTTTAATCCTTTCTATTTTCTAAAATAACAATGGGTTCTCTAAATTTTACCAACCACCTATTGGAAACGTACAACATTTTTAATAATAATACAGGCATTCGTTTACTGCATGCAAATGAGATAGGTATTATGCTAGATAATTTAGAAGCATTAGAGATAAGGAAAGCCCGAAACACTAATAGTAGAGTCATCAATTATCGCATCAATTTAAATGAAATATCTATACTATAAGATGTTCCCAATTGACATAGTACGCTCCCTTCCCAGTCCGCTACCTGCTCCCCCCCCCGGGCATCCGCCCGCCCCTTTGTCTCAATCTCTAACAATTATATAGCATAGTTTAGTATGATACGACCCGGTTGTCAATAAGTATAACATATTAAAGTGATGTAAACAAAGTTATTATTTTAATTTAAAATTATAAAGTTCACTTCATATGAAAATATGTCTATATTCGTTTGAACATATTTGATTTTATCTGACGATCCACTTAGATTAATTACTCGCGCAAATACAGATTTCATATAGGCGCTACTATTTCGTGCGGTCGGATACAGAAATTATCTATATCGGAAATATCTGTCCTCAGGGAATATGTAAATTTATTACCTATTGGCTCAAGCGTCATGCGAACAAAATACTTTGACTCGAGCAAATAATCGTACAGATTTACACAAAAGTTGTACAATCGCACAAAAAGCATTCATTTCATATGCGACAGTAATTTATTGTTACATTACATAAATGATTATAACCCGCAATTACGTGTTAATCGTAATCGTTCCATCAGTTTTTTTTTTAAATTTTTTATCACCAATATAATCAAATAATATTAAAACCGAGAAAGTATTATGATTGTAGGGGTGGCTGGTGACTCGGCATAAAACTCCCCCTGTTATCATCGCTGAATCCACCCCCCTGTGATGGACAGATTGGACAGTGGGCAGACTGCCATTTTATATCGCTGATTACATTAGTCATCGTATTTTCTTGCTAGTTACAATTTTATTTATAGCTCTATCAAAAGTTTCGCTATAAACATATTATATTATATTATTGTGTTTAAATGTACCAGAGAAGCTACCGAGTCTCTTCCTTAATTCACTGAATCTATTTTTGTTGTATGCAATATTCACAGATATTTTACTTGTATCTTTCTTGAGATAAACCTATCTATTTCACACCCGGTTAGAGTTATCTGGTCGATTGGTTAGTTGGTCGAGCGGTTCAAAGCATCGGCTTTCCACCCGTCATCGCACAGTGTGTCGGAAAGGTGGTTTTTGAAAACGATTAGTATTTGTTCATTATTTTTTTAAACAATTTTTAAATTAATTAAGCATTCAACGTTTAGATACAAAAACAAAACCTGAAATACTGAAACTTTACATTTTTCATAATGGATATCATAATTATTTATAAATTTTATTTAATCCATAAACGTATTGCTGAGGACCATTTAAAATATGAATACCTGTGTTCAATATATTTACACAGATACGTATTTATTATAAAAAATTCAACATAAATATAATATAATACATGATTTTTTTTCCTTCTTATTGTTCTACTCTCCGTAAGTTGAGCCTCAGTAGTGAGTTTGATTGGTATTTACATTTAGCATTCTTATCTATTATTTTTACAAGATATTCTATATTAGATTTATCATTTAGTTTAGCACAGTCCGTATTGAAATAATTAGAGACATGTCGAATAGTTTGACAGCTACGGCAAGAAAGGGTTTAATCAAATCAATTATGATAATCCTTAATGCACGATTATGTAGGAACTAGAATTAAATAAATATTTCTTTAGCATCAAAGCGATCTTCGAAAATCACTTTCATTCATAAAAAGTAGAAATTTTTATATATATAGTCAAAGTTCACGATGTCCCCTCCATTATATTAGGTGACAACACCGTGCGTCGCGGTCCAATCCCCAGATAGCCCAGTCTCCTGTCATTGCAAAAGCAACGTTTTTCTCTTATTATGATAGTTGTAGGAGTAAAAATATGTGTAGGTTCTTCGTAACCCTGTCTTTCGATAAAAAAGTGTTAAAAAGGAGAAGGTCTTCAATTAAACATTTATATTACGACCAACCCTTATCATTAAAACGATTGTATAATGTTTTTAGATAAATTTTTTTTTGTCAATATCCATTCAATTCGATTAGGTTTATTAGTAATTAAAGGTTAGCCATGCCATTTTGTTGCCAGGTCGCTTATTTTGCCAGAATTCAAAGGCTATGTTATACTTATAATTTTAATTCGTATTTCAAAGGAAACTCATATTATTTTTCTTCGACATAACGTATCCGTTTCCCTTTTTGACTACAAAGGCAGTGTTACACACAAAGCGGAATTTAGTTTATGTTAATAATTATTCATTTTAACAAAGACTTACTCTCAATACCAACGTATACAGGGTGTATTGGGATGAACCCGACAAACTTTAACTAGTGATTCCATGCCACCTACATTTTCTATTTCAAATAAGCTCGGAAATCAGTGGTTAAATTTTTTTTCTTTTTTTTTTAAAGAAAGACAAATATTCCCTGGTTACGAATAACCTGACAATATTTGAAAATCTCCTACCATCACAGTAAGCAGAATATGTTGCTTGTGTCGTAATGGAGGGCTTCGCCAGCCGAGGAATTGAACTAACGACGCCTGAGTGAGATCCAAACGCGATGCCAACTCAGCCACTGACCGGTCAGTTTGTTGGGTAAGTTCTGATACATCTTCTGTATGTATAATAATAATATGTACCTATACGCGATTTCTTGAAAATTGGATGTAAACGAAAAAAACTTTTTTTTTTTTACTAATTTTTGAATGGAATTCGATCACCTAGAGAAATCTCAAATTCGAAGTTTGTAAAGATTACAGGGTTTTCTCATGGGTCAATAATATTAATGGTGTTGATTTTTTCGGATTTCAGGACGTGCATCTTCATTCAAATGTCTGTATAAAACACCCTTAAAATTACTTCAGTTTTAAAACAGAAAATTCCTATAAGTGTGATTTGAAAGATTTCGCCGGTTAACATAAAAAGTTTCAATTCCTAGGCCCCCCAGATAGGCCAGTGAAAAATACGCACGGACACGCCCAGAACCCACTTTATCATTTTATTTCTCCAGTGCTTAAAATTAACTAATATTTTACTTAGCTCGTGAGAATTTTAAGTATATAATAAAAATCTTTTCGAAACCGAAAACGTCTGAATTTTTTCAGAACCTTTCTGCACAGGTGTCTCCTAACGACTGCATACACGATAGACATACTCGTAGATATAGTACCTATATGGCACGTAAGGGAATGTAGAACGTGGCGCGTTTCAGTGTTGGCCTGGTCAATATGAGCTCGCCACGTCAGCAAGCTTAGCATTTGGCGTTTGTCATTTGGGTATGTGAGAACATCCAGCTTCCACACCCCGCATAATGGATACCGACTTTAAACACTCTCGCACGCTTCAGATCGCCACCTACAACGAGAGCAAAATATAGACATGATCGACGGAAGACATGTTTTTAATGAAACAAACTGCACGTTTTAGTGTAGTAAAATACAAATAAATAAAAAAAATAAAAATAAAATAAAAATAAAAAATAAAAAAATAAATAAATAAATTTAAATATTTATATATTTTAAGTAAAGTGGTATATACAAAGTGTATTTTCAATTTATGTAAATACAAATATGTTGCTTTTTTTCAACAAAACGTTGCTTGTTTATGTACTGGTTTTGTAGTATATTTTTTGCAATAGTACTGTCTCGACATGCAAAAGAGGATATGCTTTGATTCTGGTTGTTGAAATGAGGGGTCGAAAATCAAAACTCACTAACTCCACGAACGTGACATCGTAAGATATCGAAAAAAACACGTTTTTAAGAAAATTCTTTTTTTTTTTAAAGTTGCTTACTCTGTTGATTATTAACATTGTTGATTATAAAAATTATTATGTACTTGAGAAATCGTCGATTTAATGTGAATGTGAAATTGTGAGTTTTACAACTAAGCTTGGGAGTTTGTGTAGGGTTTCGTTATGAAATTGACACTCGCGGCGGCCATGACAGTTGTTATTGTAATAATCAGCTCTCGTTGACTGAAACTTTTTTTTTTTATGAATACCGCACAAGAGTCCCAACTGCACCCGACCGTCTGGAGCCAGTGAGACTATGGCATCCCCAATTGGGGAATGTTGTGAGGCTGAAGGTATTGGGAAGTGGAAGGAGAAGGGGAAAAGGAAGGCGGGGGGAAATACCTATAAATATAAAATATAAAATCTTGGTATGTAGTTGCAAAAAAGATTCTAGAGGTTTTATCTGATGACTATAAAAAAGGTAAAAGATGTACTCATGAATCCAATTTTTGTACTTGATAGTAACAAAGTTTACCCAGCAATTGAAGTGTAATTATTTTATCTTTATAATTCCAAAGTTTAAAGCAATATTTTGTATGCAGTTTTATGTTTAAAATAATTATATTAAAGTGTTGAATTAAAGCCTTAGTTTTGACAATTTACAGCTTGTCTTTGAATCTGATTTCGTTTCCAATAATAATAGGACCTGTTTTTAATAAAAAGTAAACGTTTTAATTTGACGTTGCGTTTTATTTATCATCTCTTATTAAGTAGTGAAAACTATTTGGGAGGGGAAGGGGAAGAGGAAGGTGGGGAAATACATGGCGATTCAGATCTGGTCACCAAACACGGCTAAAAGTCATTTCAAGCAACGTTTCATTTCTGAATGGTGGTCTTTCACCAGGGCGATACTGAGAGTATCTTCCACTCTGGAACGTGCGCAAATATACTATATACTATTTTAAATGAATTAATCTTGAAACAGCACAAATTAATTGAATAAAATTTACTTGCGCACGCCGGGATTTGAACCCGCGACCTTCGGATTCCTAGTCGAGAGCCTTACCACTCGACCATGAAGGCCGTTAGGAAACTGCTCTTTGAAAACAAATAATATGTTTAAACCCCTTTGCAGGATTTAAAATACATCAGTGGGTAGACAACGCGACAGAGAAATTTATTTATAATATATCTCATTTGTGGTATATTGTGGAGTTTGTGAGTTTTGTTTTTATACCCCTCAAATGTTCCCTAGTTGTTAGAGGTCTTACAATTTTTGCGTACTTCGGTGTTTTTTTCTATTTGTGAGAGATCCTCGCTTGGTAATACGAATTACGAGAGTTTCGGAGAAACTCTGGTTTGATTCTAAGTGCAACCAGCTGGTAACAAGAGTGTTCTCCGGGATTTTGAGAGACCCTGGTTTGATTACAAGTGCATTCTTCCGATTTGTAAGAATTGAAAAATTTCCGGAACTGTTAAGAAGTGGTAGTTTGCTTATTTTTTCAAGAATAACTCGATTTTTAATCCGGTTTTAAACAATTATATTTACTGGTTTTATTATAGCAGTTTCCATATTTCGTTATTTATGAAACTCTTGTTTTGGGACTTATTTTATTTTTAATGTCTGCGAATTACACAAAATACACAACAATTAAAAATACACCTGTTAGTTGTAATTATTGTTTTAATCTGTAGTTTATGATTGAATGCGGCTAAACACTAATACTAAAAAAATGCATCCGTAATAATAGAAAAGTACTTCCTACAATCTGTTGATATTTGTTATAGTACTTAACAGTTAGTTTTGACGCAATAACACTACGTCAAAATTATTTTATCTAATTTTTTTCCTTTACCCACGATATATTACTTGTTGATCTCAATGATCTTAAATACCTTGCCATAAATCGTTGACCTATTTTGTGTAAAGTCTCCCTGTTTCCTCTTGCGTAAATAGGTTGCGTCAGTACATCACATTCATACTTTTTTTTAAATCTCAATAATTTGTATTGAATTCTTATGTCAGTTTTCTGTTTGATCTGGACAAAGAACAAATATTCTTCAATCGAAATTTCAAATCAAAAGACTTTCTCAAAGTAGGATAGGTAAGGTACAAATAAATATTCAGCATTCATATTAAAAACGCATTTTTTACTGCTAATTTGACATACATTTAATTTATCTGCTATATCTTTTCTATAAATAAAACACCAAAAACTATTACATGGCGAGTTCTCGCGTTACGCACAATGTTCTTCTAGTTTTTCTAGGACACTGTAATTTTTTCTAGCAATTTCAACCAGTAATGATATTTTCATCTTCCCTGTAAATATTCATTTTTCGAATCAAAATTTGTTTTATTGACTAACTAGCTGATGTGTACCCGGCCTTGCTCGGGTACAATAATTGATTTGACAGCGAAAGTAGCAGTTATCTCCAAATAAAGAAGCATTTTATGTCATTCCAAACGTTTATTTTTTCAAAATATATCTAAATCATAAAGTTCTTAAGTATGTACCTACTCGTGTTTTCCATTTTGAAAATATTCTACCCGAAACATCTTCTTTTGAATATGGAATCTGTGCCTAACCAGAGTGTTATATCTATGGGCTAACCTAAATAAATCATGGCTTGTTCAATGTTTTTCATTCCAATTTTAAAACGTTATAGCAACAGTTTTACATATTGGATGATTCCCGGCACTAATAAGAACAAACTGTTCTATTTTCAGCGAAACCGGTCCAGTAATTTTCGAGAAAATCGAGGACAAACAAACGAACAAACTTACATTGATTTTTATGTATATATATAGATAATTTTGTAAATTCCAAATGTTGAAAGAGTTTTGAAAACTTACATTTTTATAATGTTCTGTGTCTTCTCTGTTTCATATTTCATTTGATATTTACTAATATTATCTTTAAAGATTAAAACATATTTAACCGAGTTTTATAAGCTTCGATAAGTTATTCCAAAAAATTTTTTTTAATTTTTGCGCTATTATTACTGAACCTCTTTTACGCTATACCCCTTATACGGAATACCCCTTTAAACAAAATAATAAACTGTTGGATAAGGTATGACTGTTGCCAGATTCAGTTCTATCAAATCCATAAATACTGATTATTCGTAGATAGTGAAATAACATAATAATGAAATGAAACACTCAAACTTTGTTTTAACCACATTTATTTTACACGCCTATCGGTTTTGGAACAACCATTCCATCGTCAGGGCAAGTGTAAACTGTACACAACCCGTAGGCGTGTAAAATAAATGTGGCTAAAACAAAGTTTGAGTTTTAAATTTCATTATAATGGATAACCACAAAGTGATGATAGCCTTATACAAAACCCTAAATAAGATAATAGTTTTTTTTTAAAACAGCCTAACTAATTAACCAATTTAAAATATTGCATTGAAAATTAAGTGTTTTTTTATTAGTAGTGTAAAAAGCATTTCGCAGTTCTACAATAAGTATTTTTATCATTTTTTTTTCGTGAAACAAAATAAATTATTTACTTACCTCGTACGCCGAAAACACTTTAATGTTATTTCGTCGCTAAAATAAAGCAATTAGAATTATGCTTTTGATGTTTAATTTCATGTTTTTACACTGAGATATGAGTAAATGTACTTTCATTGCGTGAAAGTATTTTTTCTCTCTACCTTTTTATCCTATTAAATAAAGAGTTTTGTCAACACAGACACGTTACTTTTAAATAATGCGAAGTGCTCTGCAGAAATTATTTT
Organism: Halesus radiatus; assembly: GCA_022606495.2. Classification (NCBI taxonomy): domain Eukaryota; kingdom Metazoa; phylum Arthropoda; class Insecta; order Trichoptera; family Limnephilidae; genus Halesus; species Halesus radiatus. The sequence goes on along the minus strand of JAHDVE020006501.1, from coordinate 67,298 downwards.
AACAGAATTATATTATTTTTAATTCAGGATTTTCATAATTTATAATCCTCATTTTATTCATTTTATCAAATTGTAAAAAATGAGGCTATTTTTAAAACAATCCTGTTTTACGAATACAGGTAATTATTACCTGGCGTTTCAATTATCTTTTTAGAAATACTTTTTATAATTGAACATTTGAAACATATGAAAAAAAAAATTGTCTTCTTTTACTGGTTTCAAACATGATATGGATTCAGTTTATTTACGATGGAAATTACTAGAAGTGCTGTTTGAAAATGTTATTTAGTACTATGGATGCTTCTTGTAATTAAAAAAAAACACTTTGCATTGTTTTTTAAGTTCTACAGCTCATGGTGGAAATTACTTTATGAGTTTATGAAATTAGACTTCAGTGATTCTACACAGAACAATCTATGCACAATTCATAACGCCAGAACTTGCTAGAGAGTTTTCTTCTATAGTTAAGATTTCTTTCACGTTAATCAATATTATTTGTAGGTGATGGTGGTTTGTCTCGTGTCCTTAATTACTAGAACGTTGATGCTCAATAAATAATTCATTACGTAACGCGTTAAATCGACGTGACCGCAATGTTTTGATTAGTTGGTGGATTTGTGACTTAAGTGAAATGTGAGTAGAAAACTAAATTATCGTCTCCTACTAGAGACTTGCGTTTGCTTGATTTAAAACATCTTAACGACATGGTTCAGATTCACCTCTATGGGTTAGCTGTTTAATCGAGGTGAAATTATTGTTCAAAATCTGTTTTATTCTTTTAACTTTGATAATCATAGATCGGAAAATAGTCTCCGAGACGACACTTATCTTTTTCCAGATTTAAGACAACATAAAAACATGGTTCAGTGTCATTTATATGGGTGGTACTCTGTTAAAATAATATAAAACGACTCTTTACATTTTACGTAATCTGTGAAAGTTGATAAATGTACAATAATATCAGCTGAGATCATGAAAACATGGTTCACCATCAATTCTCTGAGTTGAAATAATATGAAATAATTTTTTCCAATTTATTCATTCGATGGGCGTCGATTATATTTAAATATCTTGTAAACATTGTTGATCAATTCTGTGGGTTAACCTTTAAAAAAAGTTTTCCCTTTTTCTACGAACTTTGATAACAGCACAACACTAGAATAGTCTCCTCAGAGAAGTTGTGTGTTCTAAATTTAAGATATCATAAAAACATGGTTCAGTGTCACTTCAATGGTTGGCTGTTAAAAATAAGATGAAACGAACTGTTGGGATTTATTTATTCGATGAACGTTTTCGAATGGAAGCAAAACCTGATCGGCCGAAAGGGGATCAAGGAAGAGGCTTTATCAATAGATTATAAATATAAGAATAGCACCCTAAATTGTTTTTTACATTTGCATACACCACTTCATTTTATATTTCTGTTTTTGGAACTTGTCATTATGGAATTCTATTTTAACATTTAAATTTGAATAGCTTTGTTCTACTTATTTATTTTATTCCGTACCGGTTTCACCCTGCTATCAGCATCTTTAAACTGGAAAAAATTAAAATGATATTCTGATTTGTTTCTATGTAATATTTTGTAAATTCAATGTCCGTATCAAAAATAGAGAATTGAAAAGGTGAATTTATGTATGTTTTCAGCGTAGAATTGAGTTTTTAGTTGGTAGTTGACATTACATCTAGGTCATGAGCCCATCTCACCTGTGGGAGACCCCTATTTATTTTACCCTACCAAGAATAGGATGATATTGGAATTCCAACCGTCATCAGTTAGCCGCGCCACGTACCAGTATAGTTCCACTTAAGAATGGAAATTGCGACGGTAATGTTGGCTACCTTTGTCTTGCTCCTAATACACTCATTAGTCTTTCTATTTCGCCAAAATGTGTTTTGAAACTAGAATGAAGGTTTATTCTTTAGTACCTAACCCTTTATGTGTAATCTTATGAAAGGTTGCACGTAAACGAACTTAACAAATCGCGTACTAAAAACGAAAAGCAGATGTGTTTATTTATTTGAACGTCTACACAGTTCATTTTATTACAAATTATATAGTAGGTACATTAAAATTTACATACTCAAATTACCTATTACGTATATCCATATAATATCTTAGTAATTTTGTCTGGAATGAAAATGCTTTGTCAACTAACAGATGCGAAACTTAATGTTTGTGGATAAACACAGGCGTTTCACACCTAGTGAGATCGGTAATGCGTCAGCCTATAACAAATTTAATATTATATATGTAAATGTAATTTTTTTTAAATGTATTTCGACTCTTTACAAAAACAGAGAGTCAACTTTGTTATACTTTTAAATTATTATTACATCTATTTGTTAAACCAGTGTTTTGCCGAAATTAATAAAACACCGTTTTTAATTGTTTTTGTTACAAATTGTGAATCAATAAAGGTCTATTTACATCTACCAGCACCGCGCAGTGCAGACACGTAAAGTAGTAGGCACGGCATAGAAAGAGAGTATTCACATTACACCGTGCGTGAATATGTTCATAGATAATGTAAGCAACTAAATTTGCCCTGCCTATATTATACACTGTGGGGCGCCGATGGATGTGAATCGAACTTTAAATATTTGATAAAAATAAAACAAAAATTTCGTATTCAATAACATTCCACTAAAAAAAAGAAAATTAAAAAAAAAACCTGCGTGTATTTATTTTAAGAGGATGCCGCACTGAAATTTAAAAAAAAAGTGCCACTTAAGACGCAATCAATTTTGGAATAAATTGAATGCGAGTTTTGTATTTTATACCAGTTTATTTATAAAAAGCATCGCTAAATGGCATTAATTCCTTTGTTTCATCCCAAACGGTCTCTACGCTGTGGAGAGTGTTCTTCCGTGCTCTACTTGCAAACTCTTTTATTCTTTTATTTTATCTTTCAAGTGGATTTTTTGGACTCTTTTGCCATTTGTCCCAATCATACAAAATTGGAGGACGCGGCACAAATATGACCCCTTTTGCCGAAATAATTCACAATAAAAAAATCCAGGAAAACTGCAATCACAATATACAACGCTATTATTGCTCCACATTTTAGCTACTGCTCAACGTTTCTCTTCTTGTGTTACGATATAGAACAAAATAAGTTGCAAATTCTCCAAAATACAGCGATGAGAATATTAATTAGACGAAATAGATTTTCAAAAGTAGCTAAAACGTTAAAGGAGCCAAATTGACTAACACTAAAACAGATGCTGACATTGAACGCAATTATATTTATACATGACATAATAAACAAGCTGTATAGCAAAATACTTTTCAAGAGAAGACAATCACAGACATAACACAATAACGTGCAATGGAATCAGACTACCAAAAAAGAACAAAGCTAATACGCAAAACAGTTTATTCTACAAAGGGGTGATACATTTTAATGCGCTCCCGTAAACCATACAAATCACACCAATCAATAAATTCTAAATAGATTTTAAGTTAATAGAAATGCAATAGTAGAAAAAATAGAAATTTAATTTACAATAAACTAAATTAAAAATTAATTAACAGGAAAGAATAAAATATTTAAATACGTCTAATTTGTTTTTTTTTTTTAATTTTCGAAAATTGTTGTTTTTTTTTATAAAGAAAGACAAATATTACCTGGTTACGAATAACCTGACAAAATTTGAAAATCTCCTACTACCATCACAGTAAGCGGAAAATGTTGCTTGTGTCGTAATGGAGGACTTATCCAGCCGAGGAATTGAACTCATGGCGCCTGGGTGAGACACAAACGCGATGCCAACTCAGCCACTGACCGGTCCCGGTGTGAAACCGGGTGTGTGTCTAAGGGCGGGTTGTTTCACAGAATTTGAAATATTCATCAAAATTTCAAAATTAATATTCAATTGTTATCACATTATTGACCAGTTATATCACAGTGCTTTAATAATAACAAAATTTTAATAAAACTTTCACAGATCTTGAATATTAATATTGGAATATTGATGAATCCTTCAAATTTTGTCAAACAAATCGCTCTTAGTGATTGATGGTTTTTTTTACACTTTTGTAGTATTAGGTTTATCGGGTCATGCTGAGTAAGTCTATGAATTAATCAACAAACATAAATGTATTGTAATTATAATGAAAAATAAAACAAACCTTTTTATTCCTGAAGTTAATGGAATCCTGCACACCCATACATACAAGTAAGTGTGAAATAATAATAGTGATCAATAAAAATAATGATGTAGATAAAATCACAGTCGTTTTCAAGATAGTATTTTAGAAATTCGAACATATTAACACATCTCCACCTGTCTTTCTTTCACCATTCGTCCGAGAAGTAACTGCAGTGCGCTAGGGATGCTGCTGTTTTGTTACCCATTTATCACAGAAAGATATAAAGAGATTTATATTAACATAAATCCACCACGGACTGTCTCATTCATCGGATTGTGTACCCTGAAATACAGGGAATATGGATCGTAGTGTCGATACCGCCATTCGCACACCCTGGACTCCACCCAGAACAACGATCATTTTTGAATTTTTACATTACTTTCTGATATACGTATGTTTTTGATTTATGGCTCAGACTCCCTGGAGAGAATTGTTCTGAAATTATAAGGCACATGCAATGAGAGACTTCCTATAAATGAGATATCTTACACTGTTTCCCCGCAGGTGTAGCCAGAGAGGAGGGACTGCCATACATCATTATTGATGCACCCTTCGCTTCACTCACAGAACCTAATTCATGCATTAATACCCACCTTCATCGTCTGCAAGCACTTCTGCTATTCCAACTCTTGACGTGACCCGACTCGAGTATTTGATTAACTTGCAACTATTAATTGATTATCCCATGTTTTCTTCAGGCTTCCCCTACGTCTTCTACCGTCAACTTTCACTTCATATGTTCTCCTTACACTCTACATGTCCGATCCATCTGAGCGTCCCTCTCTTATTCGTATTAATTACGTTAACATCAGCCCTTTTTTTCTTTCCGGATCTTCACATTTGTAACACTGTCATACATGGTTTTATCACACATACTTCTCAGTGATCTTATTTCTACAGAATTTGATATGCTGTGATGATGTAAGTACAATTTATTAGGTGAAATTTTAAAAGTATTCAAGGGCATTTGGTATTGCTACGAACTTCATTAGAATCATCAGGGTTAGAGATAATGCCGTAGTAACGGTCTCCGGTCGTGGGTTTAAGCTTTCATATTTGAAGTTCGTAGAAAAAAAACCATTAGCTCCTTGGCGGTAATATTTATAACCTAGCCAGTGGATAAAAATAGATTTCTGTACTTAACCTTACACTTTCGTTACAATATTCAAATACAGATTTTTTTACTTGGGTTTAGAAGCATATTGAAACTTTTAAGGGGAACGAATCAGAATTTAAAGTTTTTCTTATAAAAAGTTAATAAGCTTAATTTTTTGCATGATGGAATAAAAGCAGAGTAAAGGAAAAAATAACAGTAAACGTATTGCCTTTTGATTAAAATATTTAGGTACCTATAGAGAGAAGGCATTAAAGGTAGGTGCCTGCTTCCAGACTCCGACGTGATAATATTAAAATTTACGCCCTGTAGAAAATAATCTGCCGAATTTTTAAGCTGTTCCGTCGTAATAAAAAAATATGACGAAATCTCGGAATACAAAAGAATACTTGGAATAAATCCTTCCTTATTATTATGGTCATTTGCATCCTTCTAGAATGAAGCTATTTGACATAAAATTCACTCAATTTCCCCCGGCTCGCAATTTGTATTTACGAGCTACAGCCTCCGTAATCCTACTTGTATTTGAGTATGGTCATATTTTAGCGAGCACATGGAGATGTATTATCTACCACGTACATTGTTAATTTACTGTACGCCCCGTACAATAGGGACAATGGGACTAATACCATGTTGATTTCTGCATGCATAACGCTGTAAGCATTTTCGATATAAGCTCAATACAATTAATTCTACGCGTTTTTTCTTTTTACAATAATTAGAATTTCGTGTACTGTTACTGCAACTTTTTACTATTTTAATTATTTTACTGAATTAAATTTAAAAAAAAATCATTGGACCGAGTATTACGCTCTTTTCTGATGTGTCTACGTAGCACTGGCATGCAGTCAATAAAGGACGAAAAACTGTGTCCTCACTGAGAAAAACGAACCTTTAAAGATGTAAAATACGATAAGTTGTTAAAAAAAAAAAAAAACATGAATTTTGTGACGAATTCTCAAGTTGATTAATTCATTCAGTTGGCTACAACAATCAGCGGAAGATATTCATAAAATCTCAATTTTGATATGATCAATGCGTAATTCATACCCAAACTTCAAAAATTACACACTGCCTATCTTTGGTTATAGAGAAATACACGCCATTGCCACTTGGATAATATAATAAAAATGCCATTGTTAAGACCAGTCGGTGGCTGAGTTGGTATCGCGTCTGGGTCTGACCCAGGCGTCGTGAGTTCAATTTCTCGGCCGGCTAAGTCCTCCATCACTACACAGGCGACATCTTCATCTGTGACGGTAGTAGGAGATTTTCAAATATTGTCAGGTTATTCGTAACCCGGGAATTTTTGTCTCTCTCTAATAACAAAAAAAAAATCTTTTAATGTATCTCGCCTGAGTTTCATTACTCTTTTCTTCACCATTTTTGTAATGAGCTTTTAAAAAACATGGATCGAACAATGCTTTCTTGTCTTATTTACGAACATTTCAGCAGTTTTTATCAAAGCTCTATATCTCACATATTGCAAATGTAGCGTTGCACCTAAAAAAAATGACAAGAAAACTGTTCAAATTTCATGATCCTTTGAGAATTTTTTTGTTGCTTTCTGAAACAGATGGAAAGACGTAAAAACAACATTTATTATAATCATTCTTATACAAAGTGGGACTTATGTGACGATTGCCTTTGTAGGCTTGTAGTCGCTTTTCTCAAGTCTTGATCGCACCCCGCCTAAGTGTTTTTCAACGTCACGCTCATTTTATCCATTCAAATTTAAAACTTTAAAAGAATTTACGTTTTTTTTTTTTTTTTTAATATTATACTTAAAGTCACGTCTCTCTTTATTTACGCCACGCCTTTTCCTCATGCTTTTAAAATTAATTAAATTGTGTTTGACATGAAGAATGTATATTCATCTATAACTTATTACAGAGTGTCTCGCGATGCTTTGTTTTGTCGTTACTAGAACATGTCTTAAACAACACTTACCAAAGAATTTACACACTTGTTTGCTCATCAAACTTCAATTAGCTGAGCGTTGAGCTGAAACGTGAGCCACATTTTCGAAAAGCTAATTTGTAGTTATTTTCCTGGTATTTGCCGGGATCTTTGCTGCTATTTTCATAAAATTCCTTGATGTGTAATATGATTACTTGCGATGCAAATGAAAATACGCTTCTGCTTTGTATTTTGACAGTCTCAATGTCTAGTGCTTGCCAAGACGAGAGTCTCGAGCTATAACAAAGATAATCCTTTGTTTTGTCTAAATAATTTATCAAATAGGTAGGCTCCAGCATTATTTGCTTGGGCTATACAAATATAGCAAACCCGAAATCAAAGCTTGGTTTAATCTTAAAATTCATTTTGCATATAATTCAAATACTACCATTATCTAAGTCATTTCATAAACAGTACGACTAGACACTAGACTTATCAAGAAAAAATAATTATTTAAAAAAAATGTTTTCTTTTATGGTTGTCATAATTTCTTTAAAATTCTTCTTCGTTCCTTTTTCTGTGTTTTTCTCAAACACGGTCGTTAAAGTAATTATATCACCCAATGCTTTTTTTAATCCACATTATTCATTGTGTCTGTACCCGAAAGTAGTGACATAAAAAGATTCCCACGTTTTCCTTCTCATTCGTTTTTTTTTCTTCTGCCAAATAATTATCTCACAAAAACAATATTTTCTTCTCTGAGCTCTATCCTAAATTATTTTTCTCAGTATTTTTTTTTAAAGAAAGACAAATATTCCCTGGTTACGAATAACCTGACAATATTTGAAAATCTCGTACTAACACCACAGTAAGCGGAAGATGTTGCTTGTGTCGTAATGGAGGACTTAGCCAGCCGAGAAATTGAACTCACGACGCCTGGGTAAGACCCAAACGCGATGCCAACTCAGCCACTGACCGGTCATAAAAATAAAATATCTAGTTGGTGTGTTATTAATTAAATTTAATAAAATCAAATCTATTGAGTATCTGTACGACCCCTGACGGTTTTATGAATATTTAAAGCTTCATTGCTTTTTTATGTGACTGGCGCTCAGACTGGAGAACTATATCGCTATCCGGTTGGGTAACGTTGTGAGGTGAGTCAATGAAGGGATGTATGAAGGACTGTATGAAGGGATTTGTTAATGCGGTCCTTAGAGAGGACCGGCTTATACGTAGGAGGAACTACAGATGCCGGTAGCTCGTTCCATATACGATCCAACTTATTTAAAACGCCTCAATGAAATGACCCGTTCCCATGAAGCCAACATCAACTGTGAACGGGTGTTCCGCTCGTGTTCGTAGAGTTTCACAAACGTGCACGAGCGCGGAGTGGATCAATGCTGCTAGCTCCTTCGAGCAGGCTCCATTGAAATATCTGTAAAACTGACTCACTGCTTACCAAAGTGACGTTCCTAACTGAATTCCAAATTTGACACATGTATTATGTCAATTTCATGACGCCAGACCTCACCGTTCGAGAGTATTGCTTCGAACAAACAGATTTTCTGATTTACTTATTTGTAACTAAAAAAATCTCTCCTCTGGAAAGTGATGTAGAAAATACAACTCAAATAAAAAAAAAAACTTTTCTAAGTGGTGGATAACAACGGAAAACATTTCATCCGTTAACTTTGTTCCCGAATTATTTGCTATTGGAGGAAAAGCCTATATCAATTGGCTGGTAACACATTTGTCATATAAATCTTGATATATTTCTAGTCTGCTTTTCTTTCTGCCGCAGTTTTTCCCACACCGCCTTCGTAACCTTAGCCATATAATGTATCACTTCCACTGCAATTTGTTTTATTAAATCCACCCCTTCTTTCGAGGGGCAGAGACAAGCCTTGATACAAAATAAATCTTTCTTTCAGTCGTTCAATTAAAAAAAACATTTTAAAAAGACCGATCATCGGCCCTTGCTACCATGGTCGAACGTTAATATTCTTGACTTTTAACCCAGATGTCAGGGGTTCTTTGCTCCTCGTTCAAAAGTGTACAAGTAAAAAAAACAGCCTCTTCAATAAATGTAAAATTACTTTGTGGTGTCATTTTTAATAAAATGAATAAGAAATGCTTCGTATAAACCACTATTTAATATATAAATATCAAGTCGTTTCGGAAGTGAAGCTTCCTCCATCAGGATACAAAGTATACATTATTTATTTACTTGATATTTATATATTAAATAGTGGTTTATACAAAACATTTCTTATTCATTTAAAAAAAATAAAACCGCATTCATGATCGATACTTTGCAGAACGATTGCATGATGTGGCCTTAGTTGGCAGGTTCTACTGAATTATCGTTGTATTTTACCTATCTCTCACTTCTCTTATATCTCATAACTATCTCTAAATAGGAATGCCATAGACACACTCGATCCTGGCAGTAGAGGGACTCTTTATTAGAAATAATTCGTAATATAAACAATAAAATATCCCTATAAATGTAAATTTAAATTGCTTTTTCATTAGTTCAATTAAAATAAATTAAATACGCAATAAATGTTATAAACTGGCTTCCCTATATTATTCAAGTTAGTAGAGGTATTCTACGAATTCATAATACAAGTTTATATTTTACCTTGAAGTTGAAACCAATTCTGTTTGTTCATTTTGTAGCTTCCGACTTGAACTTGAGCAGCTTTTAATTTGTTTAGTGCCCGTGTTCAAAAGTTGAATTTTTAAGCGGAAGTTTACATTTTAATCAAGGTGCCAAAATGGAAAAGGTTGGAAATCTCGCTACTCTAAATTGTTCAGTTAAAATTATTTCTAGTAGAAAATAATATTAACATAACCTAAATGAAACATGAAAACGGAAAAAAAACGACAGAAAATAAAAAGATTTCAGTCGCATCTGGGACTCGAACCCAGGACCTCTGCCTGTCCAGGGCAACCGCTTAATCAACGTAGCTAATGAGACCGGTTCAATTTATGTCAGCTTCATCGATATCATATCTCAAATTCAAGATTTGTCAATATTATTCTCAATTTTTTGTTGGTTGCCCCGGATAGGCAGAGGTCCTGGGTTCGAGTCCCAGATGCGACTGAAATCTTTTTATTTTCCGTCGTTTTTTTTCCGTTTTCATATTTCATTTAGGTCATGTTGATATTATTTTCTACAATGATCAAATATTAAAATGAGGTTTTTAAATCTCGATAAAAATAATTAATAATTAGAAATTGAAAATTATTTCTATTTTGGTAGGTAGGTACTATATCTCTAATCTGGGACGTTGGCATCTATTTTATAATCTCCCAGTTGTGACAAAATGATCATCTTTTCGCCTTTCACACAAAAATAAACTGTTACGAGATTATTAGATTTATGCGATGGAATTTGAGCTAAAGCGTTTTTAATATGATGCAATTTTTCATGTCGCCGCCAGACAATATCCATTAGAGGAAGACATTGAACATTTTCTCCGATATTAAAAGGAAGAAACACATTTCGTAAGTTTTGCTCGGTGTTCTTAATATATGTGTCGGAATTGGTTGTCTTGCGTCACCCTGGCGGTCTCCATAGCGTAGTAGTTTAAGCATTTGGTTTTCCGTCGAAAGAGTGCGGATTTGATTATGTCATTATACTCTGCCGGTCTGTGCTGTGTATTGTCATGTCGATTGGTGATTTTGATTAGAACTTACGAAAAAGGCTCGCAAGTCTGAATGAAAAAAATGGACTTGAGGACATGTACTAGTATACAAAACTTCATATATTGATAGTGTAAAAATAATCGACCGGTCAGTGGCTGAGTTAGCATCGCGTCTGAGTTTCACCCAGGCGTCGTGAATTCGATTCCTCGGCCGGCTAAGTTCTCCATCACGAGACAAGCAACATCTTCCATTTTCTGTGATGGTAGTAGAAGATTAACATTGTCAGGTTAGTCGTAACCCGTGAATGTTTGTCTTTATTAGACAATTTTTTTTTTTTAAATATAACCCTCAATATTTGTCCACTGTTGAAGTTTGTGACAAGAGAACGGGTCGCTTCTACGACTCGTTCTCGTGTGTTCAACATCTCTACTGTTGAATGATTCCCTGAAATTATTTCTGAAAATTATTCTTGGAAATTATTTCCCTAAGGGCCTTCCCTATGTGTCGAGTTATTATATAAAATATATATATGTGGTTAAGATTCTCATTGCCATTATTATGTTGTTTGACTGTTGGAGTATCAAGCTTTGATGCGATCTTTCCTCCTTGACCCAAAGGGGGATTAACACTCAACATATCTTGATATCTGGCTTTGGAGGGTATTTAGAGAATGACCACTGCAGCCCAGATTAACGACGAATTAATCCCCGTACTCGTACTGTGACAGTGTAAAAAGAAGAGTAGGTACCTCCCCCCTTTTTAAATGTTTGTTCAAAATGAACACCTTCGCCCAATGTTCTTTCCGTTTTATTTTTTCAGAAGTTTTGAATTTTTAAACTTCTTATTTTTAAAGATTCCAATGATTTCCACTAACTTCAAACTAATAAAATTTCTTTTTTATCTTTGCACAAATTTGAATACATGTTTTTGAAGTTCTTCCCTTCTGTGTATTTTTCGCTGTCCGGAATTGGTTCAAAATATTCCAGTTTTTAGTTTTCTACGCTTCACAATAATACCTAATGAATTTTCACTCTTTCTATATTACATTTCTGCACTTTTCCAATCAAGTTTTTGTCATATGTTTTCAATTCCAATACACGAAGTTTTTTTTAATTTTTTGCTTAGAAAAATGTATCTAAGAGAACGCGAAAATGACAAAAGGCAAGTTATGAAAATAGGTAGGATTGTATAATGGACAACATATTACTATTACCAGATGTTAAGTTTTAAAATATTAATAATAGTTTTTGTGTTTAATTCGCAGAACTCCATTTATTTATTTTTTAAATTAAAATGTACATCAAATTTAATAATGTTATTATTATAATAAGTTCAGCAAGTATTTTTAGTTTTTATTATTGTGACAGCTGTTTAGGCGTTTAAGGCCATTTTCGAACTGTGTTTAATCCACATTGTGACGAAATATTTACATGAAAAAAAATGTTATAAAATATTCCCGATACATGGAAAATGAAAAGTACAAACGTTCTGCGTAAACTGATCAATTTATGGCTTCTCGATTTAGGGAGGGTCAAAAGCGAACATATGCTCATTAATAGATTTGTACAATTTTAATAAAACCTTCATATGTAATTCATTACTACTATACACTAAATTTAAAAAAAAATGCATATCATACTTTAATCTTGTACACTTTAAACTTTTAAACTTTTATACTTTATACTTTTAACTGTTACATTTCATATGTAATTCATTTTTACTCTACACTAAATTTAAAAAAAAAATGCATATCATACTTTAATCTTTTATTTTTTTATTCTTTTATACTTTATATTTTAAACTTGTACACCTCGATTGTAATTAATTATTAATCTACCCTAATTTACAAAATGCATATCATACTTTAGTTTTTTATACTTTAAACTTTTACTCTTTTAACTTTCAAATTTTACATCTCATATGTAATTCATTCTTTCCCTACAGTAAATTTATAAAAGGCATATCATACTTTAAACATTTTTACTTTAAACTTCTATACTTTACACTTAAACTTTTACATCTCATACGTAATTCATTAATACTCTACATTAAATTAAAAAATGCATATCATACTTTAAACTGTTATACTTTAAACTTTTATATCACATATGTAATTCATCATTACTCTACAATACAGTACATTAAATTTAAAAAAAAACACACACAATTTTTTTTTTCTTAATTTTTTTTTTATGGATTCTTTTATATTCTCTCATGTATATGTATATTAATATGAACTAATCTTATCAATTTGACTGTCCTAAAACGGGATTTGTTCCTAGTTGGACAGTCAAAGCCTTCTTAAATATTTCTCTAAAATAATGTGTCTTTCAAATAAATATTATTATTATTCACCTGGAGTTTTCAACAAGAAAGTAGAACATTGAGTATCTTCAAAACAGTTTTTTTTCTATCGTTGTGGGATATTGTTCTAAACAAACTTGAATTAATTATGTATTTTTTTTAGATGTGTCCGTATTAGGTATTAGTTATTTTCAATACTTATTTTCCCGTGTGATGTTAAATTTGTGATTTTCAATGTGTAATTTTATGTTGCTTGACTTTGAATAAAGTTCCGCAACCAAAACATTGGATTACCTCATTATTTAGAGTTAGTGAACCAAATAAAGGCCTTCCAATGTATTGCCATAATCAACGACCCACGACGGCCCGATCTACATTATTCAGCTTCTCCCGTAAAGGAACCTTAAATCCTGATTTCCCTTTGCCAATGCAGAAGCACTAAAAAAACGTAATTTTGTTCTTTTCGCCGAAACATTATAGGGTTATTCAAAAACAAAAATTTGAATATTGAAGGAAAAAAAATTCCACGTGTTTTCAGCACACGGCATTTAAAAAAAACTTTTTTCAGAAACACGAAAATGACAAAATGCGGGATAAATAATTTCACTCGGAAAAAAATCATTTAAAAATACTATAAATAAATGGTGTTTGATACTCTCAGTATTGCCCTAGTGAAAGACCATCATTTACAATCGAAACGTTCCTTGAAATAGCATTAGACGTGTTTGGTAATCAGATTTGAATAGCAAGGTACTTCCGAACCTTCCTTATTCAACTATTTCCACTATTCACATACTTCAGCATAAAAATTAACATAACCCGCATTGGGGATGCCAAAGTCTCACTGGCTCCGAGTAGTTGGAAATCGTGTCCGCTAATCGTATTAAAAATATTTCAAAACGGGTGTGTTTTAAAAACCCTCTTTACCGCGCTCTCTGCTAAAATTCTTGAAGGTCTATGTTGTCTATCTATGTCTAAGGAAAGTATGTCGTAAGATATAAATATAAAAGAGAAGTGTAATTTCATCCTGTTTGCCGTTCCGGTTTTTTTGGCATTCCCGACTTTTATAAAACAACACTTTAAAACTTTTGGATCGTGTCCCGAAAAGTTTTAGGTAATTTCACACGCGGCTCTCACATTAAAGTTAAAAGCTCCCTAAAAAAAGTGAATTTGTCAAGTAAATACGCTAAGCAAAAACCGCACGGGCGGGTGTTCTTTTATGAAAGCCCGAAAACGTATGTTCAGCCAACATGAGATTGGTTTCACAAAAGTGAAAAAAATGTTCATTACCCGAACAGAGGTCGCAAAAACATAGATACGAATGACCTATATGTCCCCAAGCCCGTGTGTTATACCCACTTCTAAAACCACTATAGCGTGATCGGTTTTTAATTTGAGTTAAAATGAATTGTCACACGGATATGTTACGTTATATTGTAACCAGTTTTACTACTTCACTTCGTCAAAACTTCTCGACTCGAAAATTTAAGAATATGTCTTCTTGCCCTAATTTTAACCGTTATTTAAGAGGCTATATCAAAACTTTTTATGGATATGACTTGCGCTGTGAGTTGTGTTGGCTTATAAATTGCAGAAAGGAAATGTTCTGTAAATTTCATGATGCCGAGATCAGAGTCAGTGGAGCTTCATGGATTAAATGATTTTTCCGCTTTATCGTTATGATATTTATTTAAATCATTAACGGGTTCCGGCTTTAAATTGTAATTACTTAAAGTATAAACCATAACTATAATATAATAAATGTGTAAGCAATAAAGAGCAAGTGAGGGTGTAAAACAACAAAGGGTAGAAATATATTAGGAACTTGTGTAAATAACAAAGCAAAAGCTGAGATCCTGTGTAGATAATACAATATTGGAATTTGGAATGATAAAAGAAAGAAAAAAATGCCACTCGCTTAAGATTAAAAAAAATGAGGTACATATATATATTACGAAGTTCATTAAAACTATCGAAAGAATCCAACGTAAATTCTTAAGATACGTAAATTTTTGAGTGGGTACTATGATTTTCTACTTTATTCATTAAATTTAGAAAAAATATCTGAACGCAGAATTATTAGCGATTTGACATGTTTATTTAGGATTGTTAATTCAATGTTTTATACCCCTGAACTATTTGATTGACTTTCATGCACCTGGTTGGACAAGACAGTACCTACCATTTTATTCTGACAATTCAACTTCAGCGTCGCAATATTATATGTAAATTTCCATGTAAAAGCCTGTAATGGGCGGAAATAAATATATGTGTGAATAGTGAAGTAAGATGGATGACTAATATTACCATATATCACCGTCATCATCAGCCATAGTTTACATATTGCTGGACAAAGACCTCCTCTGTTTCCATACTCCTCGTTTCCATACTTTGCTTTGCCACGTATTTACGCCTAACTGCAGGAGCTCTTTGATTTGGTTCTTAGTTCCTATTTCCCAATGGAAATATTTTACATTGGTTTTAATGAAACGTATCTTTCTCGTTACCATTTGCTTAGTCATTTACATTCGTTTGTTTTTTTATCCGTTCGTTTTCCGATATCTCCGGGTGAAGCCTAGCTTGCATATTTACACCCCATGTTGCGTTGCGTTTTAGAGCCTCTCCTGTGTTAATGTTTCGTTATGCTAGTACCGTTAGTAGGCATTGTTAAAAAACAGATACACGGTAAACTGCCTTTTAAGGTTGCTTAACCGTTCAAAAGCACCGCATCCCAGTTTCGCGCTGCGTAAAACTTCGTATAATATTTCGTCCATTTGTGAATGTTAACAATAATCAATAGTCACATTTACACAGAATTTAATGGGTATATTGCATTAATACAATTTAACTCAAAACCGTTAAAAAATGGGACAATCCCTTTTTGCCGAAAAGGGCAGACTTGTGATATCTGATTTGGTGTTGTTGTTACTTACATGCATAAGGCGGAAGATAAAGTCAAACACGTCTCTGGTTATGACTCATAAAATATAATGCTCGCTCTGTAATAACACTAAAACAACATTTGTAAAAGACCTGAGCAAAGTTCTTTTGTCAACGATAATAACAGATTCCTCTGACTGTGCTTTTTTGTGGTGTGCGTGGATTATAATTCACTTTGACTATATATTAATTTAATCAACGCATGTTTCACGTGTGTCAACTCAGACTCCAATTACGTAATTGGTAAGATTGTACTTTGGTAAAATAATACACTTTAGTTTGTATGGGTACTCTATGCTTTATGACATGATCAAATATAATGCTAATGGTTGATGCCGTACGAGCGTTTGGTTTCACTAGTTCTACCTACAATTAATAGGTAGGTACTCGCGTTCTAAAACGAACTTGTCATTAGCGAGGTTCTAGATAGAAATTCGTCGACCAATCTACATAATGTGGCTTAGCTAATGTACCGCACTAAAAGTTAATAAGTCTCAGCAATGGGAGTCGAACTCGAACAAAGTACAAATCTGTTTTTCGACTTGGTGGAAAACAAGTTTAGTACAACAGCTCGTTTGTGGGACGAGTTGTTCCTTCAGACGGAATGAGACATCGCTACCAGATGTCGGAGAGTACCACTGAAGTGATAAACTGATAGTAGTGTGGTGTGGGCGTATACGTGTGCCCAAAGCGAGCAAAATAATTAATTAAAATCAGCGTAATTTCTTTCTTGAGCAGATATTCATTTTCATTGGCCTATCTGGGTTCTAGAAGTTCAAAGGTCCTATGTAAATTGGTGACATCAGTTTTCTTAATCGACATAGATACATAACTAGGGTTTATCCGTTCACTGGAGAATAAGTTTTGTCTGGGCTGTTAGCCAATGGCACAGATCGTCACCTTCACCAACGGTGAATAATGTCGCTGAGGCCACACTAATAATCTAATTGTTTTTTTTTTTGCATGCGTCATATTATAGTATTTATATCCATGAGTCCTACGCACTTTTTTTTACCTTTACGTCCCACATAAAATCGCGCAGGAACCGTGTCTCTTAATACTCCTTTTGCCCTTTCCTGTAATCCTCAGATATTAAGTAACCGTTTTAACCGGACGTAGCCCATCTTCGTCCAGCAGTGAGTCATGACGTAATGCAAACCGGTGTAAAAAAGAGTGTATGATAGCGAGTGTGACTCAAATATGTATTACCGAGGCCTTTCCATTAAAATGCATATTTTACGACCGTATTCGCGGCTTGTTTGCGGCGAGGGATTTTTTTTAAAGTACTGTCGATCCGGGGTCCATTTGTCGGAAATTGATGGACATTATTTAAACTATCTATAAAAGTAACAACACAATTATTTTTTAAATGCGGATCGATTAGCGATTGGTTTTTCTAGAATTACCTAACTCATGGGAATGATATAAGAACAACCTAGATATCGCACAAAACACTCGTATGTGCTAAGTGTATTACCCCCCTTCGGAACGGGAGTGTTTATGGATTGAAGCTCAAATAACGCAACAAACTTTGAATGAAAACCTATAATATTTATTCAATATTAACAAATCCTTTCACTACCTTCCTTGAACTGTCGTATAATTTTACTCAATGTGTTTACGATTTGCTTCCATGGCTCTATAAAGTACAATTAGGGTTTCTCTTATATCCCAATTCAATCAACCCTTCAACCCAAGTTAACAATAATAATTTTCTCTCAACATGAAATATTTAAAGTAAAATTACTTGTTGTATGTTGTTGTTAGCTGCTTGAAAAAAACTACTAATATAAAATAATGCTAGCAATCTCTTTTATATGGTTCTCTCCTGACCCATTCAGTCCCGGAGATGTTAATTCAATCCTCGGATGGGGGTAATTTTAAATCCCACTGGAGCTGAGTCAGTATTGAATCCCGAACGAATTTATGATGTAGCCAATTCCCCTGATCTCAATCTTGCGTAAAATTGTGGTTCAGGCGGTTGTTCCTATCCGAGTTAATTAATTGGTATACCGGAATTGACGAACGGCTAATACTGATTTCGTTTCGAATTGATGCGGTATTGTGCAACACAATTGATTTATTACGCAAACAACAAATATTTATCTACGGGTGTGGTGCTTGTTATACAATGTTACAAACGCTAGTACGCAAAAAAATGTAGGGTTTCGTATGTAAAACTGTTGAGTGGACTGTAAACAACGACAAAATAATTATGGTTTTGGTTGATTATAATAAGCAATAGATTAAAGGTTTAAAAGGACAAGGATAACCAAACACTTACCGAATGATGTTATGAACGAACGTGCTCCCCGAAAGTAGTTTTCTCTTCTCAAAAGAAAAATAAATTAAAATTACGAGATACACGGACACGGGACGAGAAATGTTAAACAAATTAGAATGCCACGATGACAAACATCAAGCACACAAACCTCGAATGTGCCAGACCGTTCACCTATATAATTTAAATTTAAAAAAAAAATCCCGCTACAGAAAATATGTTTACGTTTAAACAAGAAATATGAAAATATTTTTTATTTGACTATTAACAAAATTCACATCTTGTACATCTTGTGAGGTGTCACATAAAAAAAAGAAGAAAAAAAGTTTGCCAACTCAATATTTATAAATTAATAAATACCCTAAACAAATCCCTAAATAACAGTAAACCGGTTTAATGAATTAAACTTACCCTACAAATGTATAAATTTATCCTTGCAGTAGAGTTATCTAAACAAAGAAACAAAAAACATTCATTTGAAAATTTTATTTCTTTAAAAAAATTTAAAAAAAAAAATTAATTATAAAAATTCTTAAGTGGTATCTACTTGTGTTTTCAACTCTGAAAATATTCTACCTAAAAATCCTTCATATTTTGAATATGTAATCTGTGGCTAACCGGAGTAGTATATCTATGGGCTAACCTAAAAAAAACATGGCTGATTCAATGTTTTTCATACTAATTTTAAAACGTTATCGAAATAGTTTTACATATTTGATTTCATTCAAAATACTCTCTAAATATTTCCGGCACTAATAAGAGCAAACTGTGCTATTTTCAGCGAAACCAGCCTAGTAATTTTCTAGAAAATTGAAGACAGACAGGCAAGTATTAATTTTGGTATGTATTATAAACGGCAGATATTATTTTCATAGTATCGTCCTGGTGAAAAATCGCTATTCAGAATCGTATCGCTTGCGCTGTATGAATTGGCAGTACCCATGTTTAGTGAGCAGATCATGAAAATCAGGTACTTCTCAATTTTCTTCTTTCCAATCTCCTTCCCCTCCCCACTTAGCCTTACCGAATTGGGAATGACCGGATATTCCGATCCGGACAGTCGTCGTTCAGTTATTTAGCAACTTTCTAGAAGACCCAAAAAGCTGTTTTTTTTTTGCCGAATTTTATACATTTTATTACATGTTTCGGCAATGGGGTTTTAATTATGCACTCATTTTTACCCCACTAGCGAAACATGTAATAACATGTATAAGAATCCGGCAAAAAAATGTTTTTTGTCTCTCCTGTAAAGTTCCTAATTATGAGATACGCCCGGTTGTGTTGTAGGCGACGAGTTGCGTCACAAATAAAAATAAAAAAAAATAAGCCTACTCGTATATAGGTATAAAAATATTTAGTCGGCTGCCGTCAAATTATTAACAAATTATTAAATAGTTGTATAAACCGATGTGACTGTATTATTAATTTTTTTTAATTATATATTGCGATATAAAAAAACTCATTTTAATATTTAATCATTGTAGAAAACAATATTAACATAACCTAAATGAAACATGAAAACGGAAAAATCGACAGAACATAAATTTCTAATAAATAATAATTTTCCGTTTTCATGTTTCATTTAGGTTATGTTAATATTATTTTGTACAATCATTAAATATTAAAATGAGGTTTTTAAATCTCGGTTAAAATAAATAATAATAAAAAAATTAAATATATTCCTTACACTTTTATAAAAAGTCAATAGATGTCTCATATAAATAACAAAAATCGGATCATAATCCGAGACACTATCTAGTTTGTAATTGTGTTCGTTAAGAACTTTGTAATCATTTTAAGGATAGCTGTCAATAATATGGGATTAAAAATGGAGAATAATATTGACAAATATTTAATTTGAGATATCGATTATTATTTATCGAATATTATTTTCTACAATGATTATGTTTTGTTTTATTTTAATGTCATTCTCCAAAGTGTTACCTTTTCTATGAAAAACATGGCGTCATGTAACCGTGCATGTATATAAAGTAGTTTCTGTTTACTTATCCACGATCTCTCCCACCCCTCACCGCAAGGATCAATTCCAATATCCGGCGAAATATCAACAACGAATATATGTATCGAACTGATTCTTTTAACCGGTGTGCACAAAAGCCGGTTCTTGATATATATTTTGTGTTCGGGTCTTTGTTGTCCGTTGCCGGGTTACTTAATTTCGATAAATTACTAGATTACATCCGGACCTATTTCAGTTTTCGTAATACAGGGTAAAATAACTAATTCGGTTATTATTAATTTATTTTCAACCTTACCAAAATCCTTTGTGTCCAGGGATTACCATTTTGTATTAGGGTAGATAATGTTGTCAAGCATATTTACGTGGCTAAACTAAACAGATATATTCGGATAAAATGATAAGTTGAGGTAACTTCTTGCTCCGTTTGTACCGGAGCTTTGGTATTAAAGTTTCAGTAAATGGTTTCGTTTTTGATGAAAGTTTGAAGGGGATAACAGATGGCCTATCAAGATTAATTGAATACCCGGGTGGAATGACAAGAACCGAGGAAATATATTCCAAAAGAAATAATGTCCTCGGTGTGGAGATTTTTGTTCCGTTCTTTTGTCGGAGTTTTTCTAAAACAATCTCTTATTTCTTAACATACCTTAATTTTGTGATATTATCGATATTTCACAATATGTTTTAGATGTTTTTTCATATAAATAACGAAGGACATATTTTGGATTAGCTTATGGAATAACTATTTGATTAATTTTATTGGAATAATTTATTAAAACTTGTAAACTTCATTATAATATTTAATCAAAGATACATCCTGAACTGTCGCCTTTTCCCACCATTGGATTTCCGACGTAGCAGAGTTCACCAATTGAGAAAAGTGGTCCGCAAATAATCTGTCCTCCTTACAACGGGACTGTATTCTCGAGGCCACCTGGACCAGACCCACTACCGAAGCGACAGACAAGTAGAGGCTACCACGAATGACCGGCACCATATTCTACACTTTATGTACCGGAACCCGAAGCGTTTGGAACAATAGAGGATCTGAGTTCGAGTCCCAGTTGCGACCGTTACATTTTTATTCTATATGTCCGTTTATGTTTCATGTTTCATTGAGATATGTTTATATTGTCTAATTTCTTCAATGATTACCCCTTTAATCGTTATATTATTTACATGTTTATATTATACACACCATTTAATTTGAGTCTATAGTCAAATAGGTTCGGGCACACTGAAGAGACGAACTCAAAGATGTGTGTTGTTGGCGTGTCTATGTGACCGAAGTGAGGTAGAAAAATATTAACTATCAAATTTCTTTATTGAACAAATAATTTCTAGGAGTCGAAAGGTCCTGTGTAAATTGATGACATCAGTTTTCTTAGAATCTGTATAGATCAATATTTTATGTATTTTTTGTTCAGTGTATTATTACGTACGTCTAGAAATGTCTAGAAGTTATACCCTTAATAACTATGTACCAACCACACTTAAAAATCAATGGTTATATCTGAAACGAGTTCGTATTCGAAGATAAATTATTAATGCTATTCTATCACAAGTAATTTTTTAATTAACGAATTAAAAAAATATACTTTGTATTCACCACTTTATTAATATACACATATATCTCATGTTTCGAAAGCGATGCTTTCTTCATCAAATGGTAATGTCAAATTGTAGTATTCTATATATTCCTGATGAAGAAAGCATCGCTTTCGAAACATGTAGATAGATATCTGTGTATATTAATAAAGTGATAAACGAAGATGACGCCACGAAGTGAATACCAATCGTTCGAAGAAAATGTTTTAATTATTTGGTTAACCAATAATGTTTTTAATAACTAAAGTTTGTTTCTAATAATATCAAGGCGCTTTTATAATTAATGAGGTACCTACCAGAGAGGCTGTGAATTAGTAATTTAATAATCAACATTTTATTTCGCAGCACTTTATGACTGAAGTAATGATTTTTTTATTCTCAAGTTTTACGTACTTAATTTTTAGAATTTAATGTATTAAATTTGTGAGAATAGTGTGACGATAAACTTTTTCTCCCCGTCTTTACACAGTTTATTAAGTATTCAAGACCCAGTTTTATCCGGGGAATATGAATAATTTTGACTCATGAAAATAACACTGTAGTAGGAAAAGGCTTCTCATATCATAGACAATCTTCTCATAATCTCACGGGAGAAACAGATGCTGCCACTATGCTTAGACCAACTATGGATTTGGCGTGATTCGAAAAATATAGAAGATCCCAAAAACTGTCACATGCGTTCTTGAATTCTGAATATTTCTTTGACGAATAAAACTGGTCTCTCGTAAGTGGGAGTATGTATGCTAAAGTGGATTGTTTAGATCTTATATCTGAGTGAGGTAATTTACCTAAACATAGATAATCCGGGTACATAATAGCCATGTTGTGAACCCTTTGCCTCCACTCCCGTTAACGTAAGCCACGCCACAGTGACTGGGGTACTTCTCCAATATAATATTCCAATCTCTTCGAGTACATCTTAATATAATGAAAACGTTAGGCCTCTTGGTCCTAGACACCTGAAACAATGAATTGAAAAACTATTGAGTGTGATAAAATGGGCAATCCGTCTTAGGGCGTACCAAATAAATAGCACCACTGATTTCTTCAGAAACCGTCGGGAGACACGTCAAAATAAATGCATGCCCCTCTTTCTTTTACGGTTGATATTTCTGTATAAAAGTGGGTCGTTCTCATTATTCCTTCACAAGGATATGTTCAGCTGTGGAAAGATTTGTTGGCTTTTATGTTTCCTCCCTCTCTGTAAGACCAGGATTAATTTCATATTTTTCATAAAAGGATCCTCGACACGGTTTCGAGAAAGGTGACTTAGGTTGGGAGGGATACCACAGGACCTCATATTTATTTATGCGTTTGGGCTTTTATGTGAATTTTTAGAACAGAATATATATCCACAATTATAAGTACATTGCGTTTTTAAACCACAAAGTAATGTTAAACAGTATCTTTTAAAACGCTTAACAATAACATAAAATATAAAACCAAAACAATATTATAACACAAATCATTAACGTTACATTATCCAAGCTACAATAATTAATTTTAGGATTCATCAAAGTGCTGGTGTAAATAGTTGATGCTTTATTTTTTTAAATGGGGTCAGCAAATATATTAACTTGTTGCCCAGATCATTGGTTAGTAAATGAGACTTGCAGTTGGTTTTGTACGTGTTGCAAGAAAAAGTTATAATTTGTCTTGTGTTCCTCGTCGGTACATGGAATTTAATAGTGGCGACTGGCGACGATGGCAGGGCTGTCAAAAATAGGTGGTTAATGACTATATAATACTACCAGATCTGAAATAATTCCTTAATTCTTATTGTTATGGTATGTGATGAGAGAGATCGTGGTAATCTATGACACCCTTCTCTACTAGCTTACATACTTACACTCACATGTGCGGCAACCTCGGCTCTGACTATTCAGGGGGGCGGATTTGGAGGCTTATTGTGTATCGGAAGGGTTTGGGGATATTTACACAATAAAACAGAATGTACGTATAATAAGTTTAATCATGGAACAAGGCATAATAGTGCAAAGACGGGGGTTACAGAATATATATGGATAACCTTAATGAACTGACTAACGAATCTATTGGCTCTCAATATGGAGTAGCACTGGTACCTTGATTTATTTACGACGTAATACGCGCACGTAAAACTCTTGATGCTTGAATGTTTGAGGTAACCTGTCAATACAATGCAACAACGAGTGGACCTGAACCATAGGCATGTTCAGAAAACGGGGATGATGAAGACGTTCAGGCGGGGACCAAGTGGGATGCACCAGGCCAGCAACAACACAGCGCTGGAGGCGGTACCATGCCATAGTGTAGAAATTATAAAACAATGCCCTTTACGATCGGGAATAAATGGGAAATTAACAATTGAATTTCGTCGACCACGCAACGTGCCACAAGGGCACGCGCGACCGTCGTCGCTCTCCCTCGACGCGACCTTCTGTTCGAACTCTGGGTCTAAACTGTTATTTCTCGACGGATTTCTAACTCCCACGCCCACATCGGATATCGGGGCGCTTTCACCGCTCGGCTTGCTAGCCGAGCGGTGAAAAACTAGCAAACCCTAGCAAACCTCCTAATCCCTAGCAAACGTGGCCCTCATATGCTTATGAGGGCCACGTTTGCTAGGGAATTACGTTTTTGAAGCCAAGGAACTAAAATCCACTATATCACAATAACGATCATAAAAGATAGCAATAAAACACTTTAAATTCTATAATGTCTAGAGCAAGTATGACTGAATGTGCTGTGTGTTTTGTATATTCTCATTTATTGCAAATTATATTGAATTATACATATACCTACTATATATACCTACCTACTTATTGCAGTTTGTTTGCGATAAATTTTAGATATATTGTTATATGTTGTGAATACGATCTGTACTATCGATGTACCCACTATAATATGCTTTACACCTGTGTCACTATTAAAGTTTAAATATTATAATAAAATCCCCTATTATATTGTGTAAGGCCCTAAAGGTCTTATACAATATAGTAAAAAAAATTAAATAGCAGCGCTTTTAAGGCCATTAATTTAAGTTTGTCATCTTATCTGCTTTCTACGTGGCATGTATTTCCATAGTTTTACTATTTTATTTACTTCGTCCGCTGGTCTATTACTATATAATAAGATGGGAACGTCCCCTGGGTGCGGTACCCGAAAAGCTTTTATCTAAATTATTATCAAACGACCTATATGAGAATCTGTGATATTTTATTCAGAACCATAATCCAGATTAGCAAACAATATAAACACCTTGGTCCCCGTTGGCTAAAGGGCACACACAAATACAATTCGATGTCGGGCATCCTTCTTGCCATAAAAGTGTTAGTTCTATTAATGTTTTCTTTATCATCTTGTTCATTACATTTTATTTTAAAGTTCAAATGTTTCTTCCAAATTGTGGAAATTTACTTTGAAAAAAATAAATCTGTTCGCCAAGTTCATAGAGCACTTCGTTGTTTAGTGATGAAGCTCATTTCTGGTTAAATAGCTTCGTCAATAAGCAAAATTGCTGTATGTGGAGCGAAGACAATCCTCAAGCCATTAACGAATCACCATTACATCCATTAAAATTGACTGATTGGTGCGGTTTACACGCTGGCGGCATCATCGGTCCTTATTTCTTTCGAAATGTGGAAGGAACTACCGTTAATGAATGTGAATGGCGAGCGCTATCGAGCCATGCTGACTGATTTTTTGTTTCCAAAAACTCATCAGCTAAATATCGACGACATTTGGTTCCAACAAGCCGGCGCAACTTGTCATACAGCGCGCTTACCCGTCAATTTATTGCAAAATCAATTTGGTGACAACTTTATTTCACTGCATATATCACTGAAGTAGAATCTATTCGAGACCTTAGGGTAATGCTGGATGTGAAACCAAATGTTATCAAACAAACCAATGGAGTTATCAATAAAGCCAATAAAATGCTGGGATTTATAATTCGCGTATTAAAACCTTTTCCCAGCATCAACACTTTGTACTCCCTTTACACCGCGTATGTCCGCCCTCACTTATATGGAATACTCCACACCGATATGGACACATTCATACCAAGCCCACATTGAAATAATCGAAAGCGTTCAATGTTCTTTAAACATGTAAGTTATAAGCTTCAAATACGACGTTTAATATTTTATTAAATCTTATTGACTCACCGGAGTTCATAAATTTCATAAAAATCTATAGGTTTATGGTGTATCATTTACTGGTTGACAAAGTTTCATTCCTTGGTAGTTAAAAATAATCACACTTTTAATCTTTTCTTTTACCTAAGAATTGCAATTTTCCGTTCCTTCTCGTCGTAGATTTTCAAGATAAGAATATGTCTGTACCAAATATATAAAAAACAAAAACATTATCCGCGAACTGCATTGAAGAAGCAAAATTAAAATAGAACTCTGTAAAAATACATTTGGAACACTTTGTGACAATAATGTTTTTTTCGATATTCGAATGTTATGTAAGCAGACCGTGAGATTCTAATTTATGCAAAAATTTGCTAATGAATACCTAATATATATTTGATAAATTTTATTTTCCCAGTATATGCATACTACGTAGCATCATTACTTGATGGATTTTAAGCAATGAATTTCATATATAACTAACTCAACTGTGCTTGCGACAAAAGCCGAAGAAAAAAATATTTTTAATGTTTTTTAATACTTTGTACTATACAATATTTTGATTTCTTCAAAATCATTTTGGTTGGTTCATCAAAATTATATATTTTTATAAATAATATGTTATCTTCATTGATTTGAATAACTCTATGGTTATCCTTACCTTTCTCTATTTTTGTTTATTTCCGTTATTATGTATGTTCACACAGTCATCACAGACGAGTAGGTACGTATAAATTTTTGCTTTTCACTTTATTTTTTATTTTTATATGAATACCGCACAAGAGTCCCAAACTGCTCCCAACCGTCTGGAGCCTTCCCAATTGGGGAATGTTGTTAGGCTGAAGGTATTGCGGAGGGGAAGGAGAAGGAGTAGAGGGAGGTGGGGAAAAGGGGAAATACCTGGCTATTCAGATTTGGTCACCAAACACGGCTAAAAGCCATTTAAAGCAACGTTTCAATTCTGAATGGTGGTCTTTCACCAGGGCGATACTGAGAGTATCTTCCACTCTTATTTGACTTATAAAAAAAATCTAAAATATGTACGTATAAGTATATACATATATATTTCTTTTATTCTATTGAAATGGTATGAACTATTGGCATAATTAAAAGTAACATTTTATTTATCTCTCAAAACTTTGTTAAATTAAGCTCATCTTTGTTCTACAAATTTTCCTCCCTTTATCACTGTTACTTTTAATTTTGATTATTTCGTATTTACTTAAATCTTGTTTGTTAATGGCAGTTGTTTATTTTGTGTTATTTCTATTCGATTGTGAAATTGTTAACTTCCATACGGGCATATTCTATTCAAAGGGGGCTAGAAACATTAACAAGACGCAAAGCGCCCCTGATGTGATTTTAGGCACTAAACGGCTCTCAGAAAAATTGTCATAGAAAAATATTATAGTCCCAGTGAGGTTAATGAATGTATGAAAAACATTATGTTTTAATTGTGAAGAAACAATTAATAAATTAATGCATCTGTTTCATAATTTGGTTGAAAGAATTAATTTCGAAAAACAAATACGCCGTCTTTCCAATCGCGCCGTATTTTTATCGACAACCTTTTTTCAATTACGAAGTTCAGTTATGCCGTCCTATCTCTGGCGACAAGGCCCAGCAGACGCGGCTTAACCTATATGTATTTTTTAATCCCATGTGGATTCTGGCAAACGGGTTAAGTGCCAATGGTTTTTTTTTTTACCTGGTTTTGCTCTCGACGCTTAGCATAGAATCAATCGAGGGCACAAAAAAACTGTACAAATTTACTACATCGTATTAGTTGAATTTGATTTAAAATTATGTTGTTATATTATGATGAGTGTTTCGGCAAATTTTATTTCTACAAAATTCATCAATTTATATCATACTATCAACTCGATTCATGAATGTTATTTCGCGGCAGGAAATTTTCTTTATTTTAGTTATAAATAAAAAACAGATATCGGAACAGGACGCGTGCTTATCCCATTGTTCCAAGGAAGATGGCAGTAACTCAAAGAAATAAATTTTCGACTTTCTTCCATTCTGGGAGTCATAAATGGGAGTCATCGCGTCTTGTTTTGTTGGATGATCTTTTTTATGCAACCCTTTTTGATCAGGACCATTTTATATCTAAATTAATACTATTTATTTGAGAAGATTATCGAATTTATTTAACTAATTAATATCTATATCGCAGTTCAATGTTCATTCCAAAGATTTGGCTTTGTCAGATGTATCAACTCGGCGGTGTTTAGGCATAATCTTCATTACGTTAAGGTCTTCTGACATGTTTTGATTCAACTAACCTTTATAATTGTTCACATATAATGACGTATTCATGGTGTTTAAGGTGTTTTCAAATTAAATACAGATATCAGGATTTTACCAATAGAAAACAAATGCATTCAGTAACCCTGTTTTTACACATAAAAGGAAATAACCAAAATTGTAATTATCAGGTTAGTCTAAAACACCACCGAACTTTATATTCAATAATTCATCATGAGTAGTACGCATCGCCATCGTAGTTGGCCATACGTCAGAATTTGGAAAATGTTCAAAATGGTCAGGTAAAAATACAGTACGCATATCGATACAATATTGAAATTGTAAATTTTTCAAGAAGTGAAAAAAAGCGGGTTTCGTGTTTTTGGTCTTCATCGGTTTTGTAAAATTCAACACAACTTTTCTATAAAAAGAAAGCCCATTGTCCGGAAAGCGAACAATCCGCCCCTCGTTCGGTAGTTATGTTAATATCTTATTTAAAATATTTCAATTAAACTTTGCCCAAATATAATTTTATGGCCTAAACCGCTACAGACCTAAAGACTTTTTCGAACGAATTTGACTTTCAAAGCTGTAAGTTTATTAAGTAAATATTCAACAATGTTTAAGTTACAGGCTTTAGAAGTACTGTGAATCCATTTATCATAAATTTTTAATTCATTCCCCTTGTTAAATTAATTATTGTACCCTGCAATAAGTGTCACACCAAGTTTTTTAAATTCTCAAATTTTGTAAAACCTTTTTGAGACCTTTAATTCGTGTTCAAGTTTCCTGAGATTTACTCTCATTCCAATTAAGTTGTATGTTGTGTCTCCCGGTACAGCCGTACGTACGTGTGATTCATTACTTTTAAACGGGCGGTATTTCTAGCCAAAGCTTCCGCAAATATTGATTTTCCAACGATGGGTTTTCAGTGCAGTGCTATTTGTTGAAATGGCAAAAGACGCCTGTTTTTTTTTCAGTATTTGTGATATGGAGAGTCTAAAAACTAATTAATCAAATTAATAAGAATTATTTTGTTTACACCACCGTTTAGTATATAAATATCAACATGTTTCAAAGCGAGCCTTTCCTCATCAGGATACATAGTATATCAATAATGAGGCCACAAAATAATTACACATCTATTAAAGAATTAAAAGAAAACTAATTGTTTATTATGTAAATTTTAATTGACTTTTTTAAAAGTAAACTCCGAAATGTTAAATGAATTTCATCAATTCTCCGGAACTTTTTACAGTAGTTAACTACATAACATCTTCTGTTAGTATTCAATTATGACTCTTTGATTGTTATTCAATCAAATATCTTCGGTTAAATCTCTTCCTCCGTTAAGTATATTTATTTTAACGAGTGACTGCTGTTAAGTTTGTTCTTTCATACCTGTTAAGAAAGTAACGTTTAGTTTTATTTTATGATTTGTTTTTTCAATGAATCAAGATGACATTTTTGTTAACTATCGTTCTAGTTTCCCCATTGAAGTATTTACTGATCAGTTTGGTGGTGTTTTGGAATAAACAGCTGATTGCGTTTTTTCTTATTTTCTTTGAGTGTAAAAATACAATTACTTGTTTTGTTTATTTTTGATTGGTAAAATCCTTTTATTTTGAAAACGCGCTGAAGACCATCATCATGTGATGATATGTGGACAATTATAAGGGTTAATTTATTAACCTGTTAACCGAGCGTGACGTATTTATACGTCATTTGTAGACAGTACCGAGTACGGGTAGTACGTATAAAAACGTCTTCGAAATATATGCTATACCCTGGAATGGGCAGGTCTTAGTTTTAAGTTTTACGAATGTGTGAGTCATCGGTATATGCATCGACATGAATTTAAGACACACAGCAAATCAGTTGCGTTTCGCTGTTGTGTGGTGTGCATGTGTGCTTGGTAAGCGGTGACGGGTACGTATTTATACTTCATGCTTTCACATCATATTTAGTTTATTTTTTACACCTTTTATTGCCATGCGACATGTCTAATTGTTTGTAAAATACACAATTTTTTTTTGCATATTTCTAAAATATTTTTGCAATTCAATGTTTCCATTTTCATTTTGTACCTTACTGATTTTTTTGATTATTTATTTTTCTGTACATTTTTATATATAAATAAACGAATAAATATATATTTCATTGTCTTTTAATTAATTCTAAGCATTGATAAAAAAAAGAATAATCATGAATTACGCCACGCGGGCATGACGCGAAAATACGTCATTGTGAAAAAGTGGACGGCCCGCTGTATGTCTCCGGTTAACAGGTTAACATACCGTTTTGCACTTATCACGTTATTCCATTATTCTCAAACACTACTAGTTGTTAGTTTAGGTATTATATTGTAAAGAAATGTATAATGACCTGTGTTGACAAGAGCTATAATCTTTTATGTGGTCGGTATTTTCCCATTTTTTGTCAACTGTTTGTAGGGATATATAATTTTCTAATCCTTTTGTTTTTTCGGAGAAATGTATGGTTTTCAGCCTTTATCGTGGGATTTGTCTTATTATTGAAAGCTTTTCGCTTAATGCCTCGTAAATAATATTTATATAATAATATTTTCGTAATAAAGGATTAACGCTAGTAAATTATTTGCAATAAAAGTGTTAGATTTAATGTAAAATATAATTGCCCGTTTAAAAAATGGGACCTCCTCCCCGTAAGACAGGCATAGGAAAAACCATTTTTTATAAATATTACCGAGCCAAATAAAGAAAAATACAAACTATGCAAAGTGAAATAAGGCGTATTTCAATACAAATAATATTTTATTAACTTCATTCCAAGAATACGTAATGAAAAATCTGGATTCGTCACATTCATTTTTGAATTATTTCATCATTGTCTTTGAACTTTATTTCGCCCGAGGGTAAATTGAACAGTATCTCTGATTCGAAACGATTTTATTCAAAATGGCGTCACCCCTTGCTTTTGATCTGTCTGTAATATCATCCAAACCGTGTGAGAATATCAATTTCGTTTGGAGCGTTTCACACTCGTCATCTTGGTGGAAGTAAGTGTGCTTAGGCCTACCAACCAGAGATGGATCTGACGCATGATGTAACATCTTTTTGAAGAGGTTCATTTCCTTTTCTCAAGTTCTAAAACCAGGAAATGAAGAGAAGACGACGGTACGGATGAACTACTACTAGCATATTTTGCTACATTCTACCTAATCACGCATGGGTTATCCTCCTTTTCCTTGAGAGACAGAATAAAATACCATTTGAATGAGAAGCAGACTGATCTTAGACAACTGCTGACTTCAATTTCGATAAAAAAACGTAATAATTGAAATAATTGTGGGAATCGTATGCGATGCGATGTTAAGTTTGATGGATCCTACAGAAACAACCTTAGGTATCTAGAAGATTGATGAATAAATCGAAAAGGGTGAAACATTTTGTTTTCTTAATTTTTGTGTCTTCAAATTTGATGTAATTTTAATTAAAAACAACCTGACTTCGACATGTCTAAATGAAAACCTGTAGGTATATATATGGTATTAAGAGACGTACCCGATTCACTTTATCAAGTGATTCCTGACCTTATTTGGAGTAAAAAGTATAAATAAAATTTTGGTCGCCGGCGCCATTTCTTTGTTTGTTTGATTTTATTTCACCTAAAAAAAATCAAATCAATCAATAGGTATTTGACAGGTACGATCGAGGTTTGGGCGGTTACTCGGCTAAGTGATCAATGACAACATGTGAAAATGACTATGGCATCCCCAATAGGGGAATGTTGTGAGGCTGAAGGTATTGGGGAGGGGAAGGAGAAGGGGCAGAGGAAGGTGGGGGGAATACCTGGCTATTCAGATCTGGTCACCAAACACGACTAAAAGCCATTTCAAGCAACGTTTCAATTCTGAATGGTGGTCTTTCACCAGGGCGATACGGAAAGTAGCACTTTGGAACGTCCTCAAATTTACTTGCGCACGCCGGGATTTGAACCCGCGACCTTCGGATTCGTAGTCGAGAGCCTTACCCCTCGACCATGGACGCCGTCAAAATTGTATTGTATTTTTACTACAAATATGTCACCTGAACAAAATTCACATTAACATTTTTAATTCAAACATGGTCAGGAAACAGTTAAAGTAAGTCAGGTACGTCTCTTAACAACACCTTGTATATATTGGATATTGGTCATGCGTAAGTTTATGATGAGATGGTTGAATATGTTTCTTAACACACATTTATGATTGGTCACATTAAATCTGTCGAAAGGTGAACCATTTTCTTGGACCCGTTTTCAAATGTGTCGGAATGAAATGGAAATTCTAACTCATATTGGAAATTTATTATTTAAATTATTTAGCCCTATGACTCGTGTATGAATACTTCTTTCAGAAGTTCTTCACATCAATCACAGGTTTACGTATCCGCCTTTTGAACAGCTACCCTCTTCTGAATCGTTATGAATTAGGAGGTTTTATGGTAGCCTTGACTGAGCAATACGATTCATGGTAATTGCGACGGAGGTTGTGAGTTCAATTTTATTATGTTGATACGGATGTGCCAAGAAGTCGGACACGTACAATCCCCGACGTCCAACACACTGGAGCATAATAATGGTGACACACTAACAACGCTCTCTTGGGAGCAGCCACTCTACGAGTGCCAAGTACCAGGCAACACATTCATTCTCACTCTGTGTCCTTTTTACGTTACGTTCGAATCGTAGTTCGTTTTTCTTTCAACCCGTGACTTAGCTCATTGTAAATATTGTTATAAAGTACCGTAGAAATATACTAATACGCGCAGCTCTTGACATTTACCGTACATTGAGATGGCAACATGCTACTCTAGCGCCATCTGGCGGCTCGTGTTGTACGAATTGGTTTTTTTCCATACATTTTATTAGATATTCTGTGAAATATATTATTAATAAATCATAAAAATCGAAAATTCAAAACGTAAATATTAGTTGACCTACATATGATTTTAGCCCTTTTTCGGCGTTTAAGGCCATTTGCAGCTTGAAAATGGCCTTAAATTCCGAAACAGCTGTCACAATAATAAAAACTAAAAATGCTGGCAGAACTTAATAATAACATTATTAAACTTGATTTCCATTAAAGTTTTAAAAAAGTTAAATCAAAATACTAAGCACTTATTTTTAATTCTTAACAATAACAAAAAAAAACACCTTTCAGTTACCATCAGTTTGATAGAATTCACAACTTAAAAACTTTGTTCAAATTGATTTCAATAACCCCGAGCAACCCCGGGTTCACGATAGCTAGTTCGTAATTATTTAATGCTTCAACACCGGTTGGTATTCCAGTGCTTTGCACACAGGATCTCTGCAAGCTAAATCGTCCATCATTGCCCAATAGTTTCTCGGTTTGTGAGTTCAAATATTGTCAGATTTTTCGATTTTTGTATTTCTTTAATGAAAACCCTTTATAACACTTTTCCCTCTGCCGTATCACGTTCCATTCCCCTTTTCATCTGTGAAAGAATCTAATATATTTTTACCATTGAAATTGGTCCATCGCTAACGCGTTCTTACAATCAGCTACCAGACCGCATGGGTATTTTTGGGTTTGGGTTTTCATTTGTTCAGATATGTGAATATTCAGTGTTATACATTCCTTTGGTAATCGAATGATTTGCTAAACAGTTTAATTTAACAAGTTTTTATTATTACGAAAAAAACATTCCCCAGAATTGTCCAAAGCATTCTACACAGAGTTTTAGTTCGAGGGATGTCTGAATATATAACGTGTAGAGAACGGCTTTTTAGTCGTCCGTCTTAGGAGAAACGGTTGCGCAGCCTGTTTCATACAAAACTTAATTTTGGATATGGGGCCAAAATACTCACTTAAACCTAATGATCTTTTTTTTTCATAAAAAAGTATAATAAATATCTAGTTCGGATTGGAAGTAATTTATTTATTTTTGTTTTACATTTTTAAATATTGGCCATTAAAGGAATTGATTTTTCGCGATTTTAGAGGCACCTTTAACAATTATTTGGGGGCTAACGGTGATTTAAAAAAAAAAATTACCCCATCTGCTTAAAAATATTAAAAAAATAATAATAAAAATAAGCATTATAGTGGACTTTAAATTAAATTAAAAACGCCCAATTTACGTTGGAACACAAATTTGATGTACATAATTTAAAATATCGACCCGAAAAAACGTTTTTTTTTTAAATGTTTTGTTTTTGTATTTTTATTTACGTAATCATATTTACATAGCAAAAATGAATTTTAAAAAAAATCAGTAAACCCGCAAATAATTTTCTAAGTTGCCTCTAAAATTATGAAAATTGTTTTTTTTCTCTTACTTCATAATTTAAAACAAAAATAAATAAAATAATTATCATACCTAATAGATATTTACTAAACCTTTAATTAAAAAAATATATCATTCAGTTTGGATAGGAATTTTGGCCTCAAATCCTAAATTAACTTCTCTATCAAACAGGCAGCCCTGCCGTTCCTCTTAATTTCGATGCGCTTGTTGTCCACTGTTCGAAGATACTTTTAAAATAGTGACATTTTTAAAAGTGAAGTTAATATCATTACTCATTGGCGAAAAGAATATTTACGCAATACCCAATAAAACATTGTATTTATTCCTGCGTTTTCATTGAAAATTTTATTCATTTACGAGTATATGGCGATGAATCCTTATTCCCTTTGTAATGTAATTTCTTTAGATAAGAAAAATATTTGACGTTAGATTGTGTGTAGTGGAATTATTTGCAAATTTTCGGTATATATATTTTTTTTTTTTACTTATAGTTTAGGAAATGTTCAACATCATTTTAAAACGACTGTGGCTCTGAGTGGTAAATAATTAATTAGTATGTAGACAAATGAAACATTTTTGTTACCTTATAAACTTTTTTTATTTATATATTCATTGAGAACTTTTGGGACGATAAAAACATATGTAATATGTACTTTATGTTTAGAATTTGCTTGTAATATGTAAGAATGTATATTATTCTTTCAATACAAATAATAAAACAAATAAAATAACAATAAATACATTGTGTTTTACGGTAGTAGAGAAGTCGAATCACAGAATTCCATAAAGAGCGAACATGGGTTTTGATTTATGATATAAAGTGTGTACGCAGCGCATCCAACCCAACGAAAAAAAATAGTGTTGTCAGGGAAAGATCACTAAATCATTTAAAAAAATGCAAATGAATAGGGTTAGTACTTACTTTGTAAATAATTCTCAAAGTTTGTGTATTTTTTAAATTACTCTGGGTGAGAAAGGGTTAATACAAAGTCAGCGAATTATAGTCATTAGCAAAATAGAAGCGCCACGTATGATAAACTTGTATTAATTTGCAAAACTGTGGATGTGAATGCAAATAATGCCAGTGTTGTGAAAACAATTAATTCTTTAAGAGCTTCTGGAGGCGATAGAAGAAGATGCAAGACGACTCCAAGAAAAGTGTGAATGGAACAGAATCCACTTCTTTCCTTCTTACAAGATCATTTCGATCCAACAACTCGTCTATGGCTCGAGACGCTACTATTTAACTGAACGTCTTGTGCCGAGCTGCTTGAGCGTGCGGACGCCACGACGAGCATGCTTCCAAGTCAGCATGTTCTATCGAGAAAAACCATCGAGCAACAACGTGCATGAGGTTTTAAGCTTTGGTACCCACGCACGACGCTCAGCTAAATCGTAGCATCTCGAACTATGAACATCGAGCTGTTGCTGTGTTTACAGGTATCACATGTATTCGTAGAAGAATCTAGTGAATCGAATATCCATTGGGAATTGTGTAGGTTCCATTTTTTTCTCAGGCAAGTTAACTTCAATTAATATTTTTATTAATTTTAATAAAAAAAGAGTTAAGTATCCGTAAAGAGAGGACAACGGGCGCATCGGATTTAAGATGGGTGGCTAACATGTTCGAAGCGTTGTCCACAAGTTGAGACATGCTCCAGCGAATTTCTGTCATCGAGCGAGAATTACGGCCCTTGATTTTTTTTCGCATCGAACCGTTTGCTCGATATCGAACAAAAAACACCTAGCGAGATGTTATACACGTTGAGATATGTTCGAACGAGCGTAAAACCACCGAGCAAAACCGTGCTTGGGTACTTAACTCAAACTTATCAGTTAACCATTCTCGTTTCCACGACGAATATGATATTTTTGACAGTGGGCGTGGCCTATCTCACGATATCGCTAGCTATACAATCCCATACAGTCGTCACAGACGGGTAATATAATATAGGACGCATGGGTGTGGCTTAGATTATATTCCCAGAACTGCTAGTCGAGTCATATTTGTAATTTACCTCTTCCCCTCTCCTGCCAAACTGTGCCTCCCTCACGTCGTTACGTGCCCTTCTCCATCCTTTTCAGCCTTGCACGTATTCAGTCGTCGTATAGTATAGTTTTCGTGTGTAGCATGAACAGATAATCTTTAATGAAGATGCCCACAAATATTTTCATATTATATTCGTTGTGTTCAACAACTTTTAATGTGCCGCAGTCTTACATTTTCTAGCTATTGAACCTTTTGTTTGGTTTTCAAATACTTAAAAAGGTACCTTTTCGGAGTTGTTAATTTTATTGGAGAGGGAGGATACTATCGTTTTAATTATGCTTTTGTTATGGGGACACTTAAAAATTAAAATTCCCTTTGTTGAACAAAACAAAATTCGTTGGAAGTGTACAAAGGTTTTACTTATTAAATAACACGTTTGTAATTTCTTTCAGGTAACAAAGAGAATTATGTAAATAATAAATACCCAACAAAATAAATATAACCCCATCTAAAGGTATCTCAAATAGGATACATTATTCATTTTTAAATTTGTGTTAAATAATATTCGTACCTGCTCCCTTCTATGTATCTTTTTTTTCAAAAAATAATCTTTTTGAATTGAATTTTACCACAAATTAAGGAATTTTCGCAAATTATTAATAATAAAGCGATGTATTTTAAAATGTGTAAGAACCACTTAAATGCTTATTCTCGGTATAAAATATTATTTGTTTGTTTTAATGTAATGGTAGTCAAAATGATTCTCGCTATTTAAAAAAATATTAATAACTATTATTGTTCAACGGGGTATGCAGGGAAAAATTGTCCTTACACCCCCTTAATTATCTACACAATAAGGAGTAATACGGTTTGGCCGGAGATTCAGACAAGGCACGTGCGAGCAAAAATCGACCTTAAGACCCTTTGATTTCGAACACAATAAGGTTAATTCGCAGTCAAAATTGAACCTGGAACGCGTTGGCATGGCAAAAAACACCTTAAGCGTATAGAATTGCGAAGACAGTAAGGCTCAGAGTGCGTCAAATCGGGTGCGCACCTCCTTGCAAAGCAGTCAGTCGCGGTTGACTTGTCATACAAACCAATTGCAGGACTGCAATAGGCAAAACATAGTGTAATTATGATTACGCATGACAGCTGTTTCACCTTCCGAAAGCTTCCACCTTATACAACCGTGGAGAAGCCTCTTACAGACTATCTATTTATATTATTTGTATGTAGGTACTTATAATGAACCTCTAAATGTTTTCATTTCTATTACCAAAGCTCTTATTAATTTCTGAGTAAATTGACGTTTATGTTAATAGTATGATCACACTGGAAAGTTTCCCTATTTGAGGGTTATACTCTTTTATTGTTTAAAATTTGACTAAAGGTCATTAAGATGGTTGTCATTGGCAATTCCAAATTAGTTTTAATTTGAAATGGCGGGGTTTTGTCTTTTTCCTGCATAATTGTACTAACTTGTATTATGGGCCATCATTGATCTCGGCGTGAAGATTTCCAGTAGCGGGGAACGAATTATTTTCTTTTCTTCATTTATTTAATTAGCTTTTGGATTATTAGAATTTTTATTAATTTCCAATTGTTCTAAGAGGTTAAGTTTGCGACCCTTATTTTGAATGTGCAACGAAATTGGGTTATTATCTGTGAGTGAATGATTTTTATTTAAGAGATGTTTGGCAATGATGTGATTCTATTTTATTTTTAAACGATTTCATGTGTTCTTCTAGCATTAAAGGACCGCCAGTTTGTCCAACATGTATCGCGTTGCACTTGTCACACTGGTATTTGTAAATGCCGCTATTTTTTTAATTAGGGTATTTTACTTTTTGAGTTTTTAAGAAACGATTCAATGCGGCAATATCTAAGCCACAGATTTTTAGAATTTTTAGAATTTTTTTTAGATATTGTCCAACTTTTTCTAAAAATCCAATTTCATTGCTTGTTTTACTAATAACCACTGGGTAAATTAAGTTAATATTCGTTTTGTGTATTTTGATGTTTAATTATTTCTTGTATTTACAATAATTTATGTAAAAAGTTCTTTAATGGAAACGTCCGTTTGTTGATATTTTGTTAGATAAAAATAATATTAATAAATTTTCCTTGAGATCTATAAATATCGTTTTTATGGCCATGATTTATGATGAAGGTGACTCTATTCGACCATTTTTAGTAAAATCGGCTTGACTTTACCAGCGGTTCTAAAATACGAATCCAATTTAATTTTTCAAACAATCTTAGCTTAGGTATTATTAATATGAGATTAAAACAATTGGATAAAATGAATTCTAATTTTCAATTCTTAATTATTAATTATTTTATTGAGATTTTAAAACCTCATCTTAATATTTAATCACTGTAGAAAATAATATTAAGATAACCTAAATGAAACATGAAAACGGAGAAAACGACATAAAATAAAAAGATTTCAGTCGCATCTGGGACTCGAACCCAGGACCCTTTGCCTATCCGGGGCAACCGCTTAACCAACTTAGCTAATCAGACCAGTTCAAAATATTAAAATGGAGAATAATATTTACAAATCTTGAATTTGAGATATGATATCGATGAAGATGACGTAAATTGTATTTTTTTACATTTACTCCACACAGGAGACCCAGATGGAAATAATTTTCCTCAATTCATATTTTATTTTTGGGGATGCTGTGCAAAAGGTTTTATTAATTATTATTACGAACGAAACGGTTCGCATTTTACCCGCATGTACACGATAGAATTGTAGTAAAGTATACTTTTTTCCGTTCGACTGCCAACGACACAGATCATTAATTCACTTATCCTTTAAATATCTTACTGGACCCCATATATTACTCCAATTCCAATTATAAATGTAATGATTAACACCTTCGCAGAAGTAGGCACTATCTGTTCCCATGTTACATTCTAAGAACGATTGACTTTCCAGGAAAGGACTTTAACATCCTTTTCTTCGCAAGCTGAAACCAATTATTTTCTGCAAGTGTTCTTATTATTTATCCATTCCAGTATTCCGGCTCAATTGCCATTCAAATTAAATAATTCACTTGTCCTTTCAAGACTCGACTCTACTTATTCGAGTTTCAAGAATGGTCGGAGCGTTAGAAATAAATTATGCTTCGTGCTACTCAAGTTTCAACCCGAATTTCAGTACTCCTAATCAATTAGAAGTGAATGTGTGTGTGATTGCTTCAATTTCAATTTCCTATTGATAACATTCGAGCGCCCCGAACAACGGAACCAAATACTAGGCCGAATTGATCTTCAAATATAATAGTTCCTTTGTTTTCGAACTTAGAAATTATTAAACTTTGTGATCATTGGATTTCCTAACACATGGCTCGCCAAACAGCCAGTGGGAATGAATTGAATTCTAATATAAATTACTAAGTTCCCGGGCATTTCAGTATAAATTCTCTCTCCGTCTACAACAGTATTTCGCTGGAGTTTTTCACGGACCACAAATCTTTTATTCGGTTTTTCAGATTGGCAGTGTTCATAAAACTTTGTGAAAGTTTTGTAATTTAAGTAGGTGTGATTTATTGCTTACGGTCGTAGATGAAATTCGGTCAACAATTTTTTTACACGGTTGTGATGATTGATATTGAATATATAAGATTGTTCGCGATATAATAAACGAAACTTAATCCTTCTTTATTACAGATTGTATCTATGAAGTTGTCAAAAGCGGGTGCAATGACATTTGTAACCAACCGATAATTTTACGTCGTGAAATGAAAGCACAATACATATTATCTATGTATGTGCGGACCGCATAATTTTCCACCTTTCGGCATTTATTTTGAAAGCAAATTAAACATGTTTATATACGTAACACTTCACCAGGAAATTCTTGTCCGATGTGTTATTGAGCTAGAAGAATTCAACTGTTCGGTTGAGGTTATAGTGCAGAATGAATAGAAGCAAGACAAATTCCGGTACCTCGTTTCATAGACGTCCGTTTTATAAAATAACGATTACGAAAAATGACTGCTAGTTTCTTCTTGTCTTTCTGGTCGTGTTTTGTTGTGTATAATATTATCAAGTATTCCTTTGTTCTATTGTTGTATTCCACCTTGTTTCCTGAGGAGCTAGTGCTTCGGGGTGGATTGTAAGCCGTCCTTCCTAGCAGACTGCCACGGAGAAGCGACAGTCACAACACGGTATTGTGACAACTCTGAAAGATTTATTAAAAGTGGAAATCTAACTATATTTTACTGATGTGATATCATCTCATGTACACCAACTGATGGATCCGCAGATCCAAAGCAAACATCGGTCTGTTGCAAACATGACTGTTCCTGAGTATTACACCTTCGTTTTTACTTCACTATTGAGTTAACGTGTTAAAGGTAATTATCGTTTCACGATCCCCCAATCACTGTTAATCAAAAACATGTCACCTGGTGGGATTAGGCAATGAGCATCCAGCATCTTGTTAGATGATTACTGATACCCCAGTTTTCACATCTCGTGGAAAAATATTAAATAAATACAAAGTATTCTTGTGATCTCCCAGCCAAGTTTGTTGAGCCCGTGAACTTCTACCATTATTTATTACGAACATTAAAGTATCACAAGATTATAAACTTGGCTGATGGGTAGCGGGGCAAAAGAAAATTATCTACAGAAGAGCAAAGCTAGTTTAAGCCCACAATACCAAGACTATTTTGTGACCGAAGCCTACGGTATTTCATTCTAGGTAGTTTCATTTTCAAAGTAATTACTCTCTTTAGTAATTACTGTATATTACCATTAACTCGCATGGAGTTGGCACTTGAAGAAACATAATATGAGATTAAATTTGTATTACTCCTTTTGTCAATTAGAGCAATGTCACTCACATTTCACGCAAAAAGTGTAAAATTGCTTTGCATTGAGTGGTTTGTATATCTATTTATTTCATTGAAAGCCACTATTAAAGTTTATTTCCATTAAAGTGACTCTAATATTTTTTTCTAGAGACCTCACAAAAATAATTAAACTTAATTAAGTATAGATTATAAATTTACAAAGAAAACATGCCTTTAAGTCATAAAATTATCTCGTTAAATTTTTC
Organism: Halesus radiatus; assembly: GCA_022606495.2. Classification (NCBI taxonomy): domain Eukaryota; kingdom Metazoa; phylum Arthropoda; class Insecta; order Trichoptera; family Limnephilidae; genus Halesus; species Halesus radiatus. Next base: position 25,621 of record JAHDVE020006501.1, on the reverse strand, counting down.
TGGGGAAATTCCAATAGCTTGCGAGAATATGAAGTTTTAATGTTTAAACACTTCCATGGCGTTGAGGTCTACGTATTTGACTTTGAAGCGGAAGGTTGTCGGTTCGTTTCTCGCGAATTGTATAAATGTATTAATTTTTTATTATATGAATAATAAGCATAATTTATTTATTTACTGGCTGATGTATACCCGGCCTTGATCGGGATTTTTTTTTAATAAAGTTATGAAGTTGTGAATTCTTGCTTGTCATCGGGGTGCCATAATTGATTTGACAGTAAGATAGTAACTATCTCCAAATAAAGAACCATTCATTTGAATATTTTATTTCATTCCAAACGTTTATTTTTTCAAAACATATCTAAATCATAAAGTTCTTAAGTAGGCACCTATTCGTGTTTTCCATTTTGAAAATATTCTACCCAAAAAAACCTTCTTTTATATATGCAATCTGTAGCTAACCAGAGTCTAATATCTATCGGCTAACCTAAATAAAACATGGCGTATTCAATGTTTTTCATACTAATTTTAAAACGCTATATCAACAGTTTTACATATTGGATTTCGTTCAAACTACTCTCTAAACCTTCCCGGCACTAATAAGATCAAACTATGCCATTTTCATCGAAATCGGTTCAGTAATTTTCGAGAAAACCGAGGACAAACAAACAAACTCACATTGATTTTTATATATATAGATATGCTTTTTAATATTACCGTATTATTCTTATTTTAAAATATTTCGTAGAGCTATTTTTCTCTCGTGAAAAATTCCTTCGAAATCATTGAACTTGAAGAAATGATTTATACATAAAGTTTCGTAATTAATCTCCAGTTTGAAGCGTTGTCAACCTTCTGATGATAAAACAGCTGTCATTCCTTAAAACTATTATCCTTACTCAGTCTGCCCAATTTTATAAATAATAATAATATCTTTATTATTATTAAATTTAACTATAACTAATAGGCATGTATAATATAATAATGTAAGTGTACAGTGGTTTATAAAGTAAAATAGAAAATAATATAATAACAGTTATAGTTGAAGTTTCACATAACCCGTCTCACTAGGCTGGCCTGTGTTGAGGCAGTAATTTTGCAAATTATTTTATAATTTAAGAAATACCTATGAATATACACTTATATTGAGATATGCTTCGTAAATCGTTGAATCAATATTTTAGAATTTGGGTGAGTGCACCGGTAAATGCCCTATCATTACTTTTAATCCAATTTTTTACATTGTGTTTGAATATTTTTTTCAATCAGATTTTTTTATGCTAACCGGAAGAATGTTGTAAATTCTTATCGCAAAGTACCTAAAATTCCGTTGCCCAAAAGTAGTATGAATTACAGGAATTTGGAGTAAATCTTTGTTGGCATATATGTTTTGATCACCAAATATCTAACCCTTCTGGTGCTATAAAATCCATCGAGCTCCGGCGCTGTACACTAAGTTTACATCGTACAAATTTAGAATTTTGTTTTTTTGGCTTTTTTTTTGATTTTATGTATTCTTTCGTAATCCTCTAACTAGCTTAGGCTTATAGCAATACCCCTCATGGTTTATACCTAACTAGCATCGTGGCACTTTTGGCCTTATTACTATCACTGTCTGATGAATAGTTCACATTCATTACTTATTTGAATCATTTTGTTAACAGTATGCATTATAAACATAAGTAAAATATTGTGTATAAGTGCTGAAAGCGGGGAAAAACATCGGCCGCACATAAAACGGATGATACCGTGATTCACCGTGACGACCGCGCATCGTGGTACGGTGAACGAAACCCCGTACCGCTCTCGCTCATTACCACACCAATCAGGAAGTTATCAACGCACGCAGTCATACATATCGTGAGTATGCAACGAAAAGTGGCCAAGTCAAAATCCTTGTTTTTTGACAGATTGAGGTTGAGGATTTTTGCAATGGATGCAGGCTCATAGTTTCGAAATTTAGGATATGTTTTAATTAAACTTTGTTTTGTTTCATGCACGTGAATTATATTCTGACTTGCGATGCTGTGAGTTTGTGTTTATGCAAAGGACTTTAGTCTTAGTCTGCCAACAGACAGGGAGCTTAAATTGGCCACTTTTCGTTGTGTGTTCACGATATATTTTATTAACAATTTTTTTCTGTTACGTTCGATAAACACTTATATATTTAAATTATTTTATCCAATACATAATGCCCGTTACACACAACTAATATAATATGTGGGCATGGCATATCTCTCGATATCGCTCGCCATACAATCCCATACAGTCGTCACACACGGGTACTATCATGTTTTATTTTTATTTTATTTATTTATTTTGAAACATACATTATTAAACCGTAAAATCATGAAAGCTTTGACTGCCCAACTGGGAACAAATCCCATTTTAGGGCAGTCAAAATATATCTGTGCCAATTGTATGGCGAGCGTACCCCCCACATATGTATTATGATATTATCTTATGCTGTATGTAACCAGCTTAAATGTATCACTGGAGAACATCTGAAATATGAAATTTGTCTTAATATATTGACAGAGATATTGAAATAATTAGACATGTCAAATCAGTTGACAGCACCGGGGAGGAAGGGTTTATGCATAAGTGGATTTATAGTTGACGGGTATTTAACATTATAATTAATTAATTAACCTAATAAAATCAATTACCTCTACAGTTCATACATAATACTGTTGAATTAGCAGTACCTACAGTCCCATAAACATAAAATTTCGAATACCTATGAGGGAATGATACAATATCAGTCAAATCATTACGGCAAAAGAATTGAATGTTAACTAACAGAGAGAGAGATTTGATTGCTTTTTTTAATGTGTAGTCTGAAACTTACCTATCGATATATTATCACAATCACAGAGATTATTGTAGATCGATATGAAAAAAAAATATTTATGGTCTTTTTTCTATTATTTTATTTTGTTAATTAGTTATCATACTCCCATGAAAAAGCACTGTTTTGTCTTAACAATTTGGGTTTAAATCCAAAAAGGTTTGTACAGTAAACACCTTCCTATGCGAAAGAATATAAATCATTATTTGCTTAGACTTCTGGAAAATGAACTAACTTAACGATAAGCTCCATTAATTTAAATTAATCTACCTTTTAAAAAAAAAAATCATAATTTTTTTTCGTTTTAAGACGTGTTGTCGTGTTTACATTTCAAAGAGGATGACAGCCTTATCTTCCCGAATGAATTAACTTTAATTAAGGATGTTTTTCAACCACCACGTTCATCTCTTTGCTGATTAATCTCAAAGTTTGCACGGTATCCGCTCACGCTGTTCTTAAAGTTAATAATCAGGAACGCTAATCCGTCTTATTATGTTCATTTCCATAATTAAAAGATAAATTCACTTTCAGCATCCTCTTGGCCCCCCTCACCTCCTCCCACCCCTCAGAGAACTCTCAGACACACCTGTAATTTATTAATGATCTTTGTACAACTTTTTATCTCGCCGTTTGTTTACGGGTGCAAAAAATCTAATAATGAACAATGTTACACCGTTACTATTTTTTTTATTTATTAATTAATTTTTTTATTACATACGTTCACACAAATAAGGTACATAGGTTATAAACATTTTTTTTAACATTAAATTATAAATACATCTGAGCACAAGTACATAAACCTACTTGTAATGTATATAATGCAAAAAATCCCACATAGGCAAGGCCAGTGCGTTGGTATACCTGGTATCAGTTAGTGGCAGTATATTGGTATATTTGTATTAATACATGGATGTTGAAGGTAAGTTAAATAAGAAGAATAAAATGAAAAAAAAGGAAAGAAAATGGGGAAAAATATATAATTTTAGCAGGAAAAGGTTGATATCTTTGGTTTCAATCTAGTTTTTTTATAACATTTTTGTATGTGTTTAAAGACGATGTGTTTGGACACTTACATTCTGCTATGTACATAAAGTGTACATAGATCGATTATGATTTTGGGGGTTACTGATTAGTATCTCCTGCATTAGATTAGATTAATAATAATAATAATACTCGGATGATTTGTATATCGCCGTTTTTGTGAAAAATCACCTCAAGGGCGCTTTACAAATACTACTTGCTAGGGTTTATCTTAGTATGTACATATACAGGAAACATACTTACCTGGTAGGGTACTCCAGATTAAAACGTTAAATTACAATCTTCGTTTTGCGCAGAGATGATATGACTTTGCACGCACAGGACACATATTAGAAAACACTACACATTGCATGACATTGAAGTTACTGTTTAAATCCTATCTGTCATTGATATATACATTAGAAGGTTATTGGCAAAAGAAGGGTAGGTGCTTATTTGAAACATGATTTTATTTGAGATTTTTGATTATAATTATTTACATTTACAAATATTTATAATTATTTGTTTATTAGGTAACTGAACCATTCATGGATATGACTGTCCGAAGAGATGAGTTTTGAGTTTTGTTCTGAATTCTGTCGAGTCTTTAATAAATCTTAAATCGTATTGCAGTTTATTCGTATGGCAGTTTAGTATGAGAGTAGTTTACAACATTTTGTCGTCTCCTCTTAAATGAAATACTTGCTGTTTTCTAAATAATCGGTATCAAGAATATCAAATAATAATTATTTATTTCCTGCATTTTCATCGTTTTCTCTCTCTGGAGAATGCACATTGCCAGGAGCTGGAATAAACCGTTTGAAAAATATATGATTACATGCGTGGACGAAAATCAAGGGGTCTGCTGGTCGCAGGTTGTAAGATTTATGAATAATTCACAGAAGTCTGCTCTATGGAGATAAATTGAAGACCATCTGAGTTTATCAGATAAATGGGTTAATAGCGCCATAACATTTAAAATACTAAGACTTTTTGCTTTAAATTAGGTACCTATTTTTGATATATACATATATCGAACATGGGTACCTAATCAAATATCGAATTTTAAACATTCAATTTCAAATTATGTTAAAAGTTCACCACAACTCTGGTGCCAGGTTGACGTCGATGATAATAAATTGAAAACTTAAAAGTGTACGTCCTTAAAATATCGAAAGCGATTTAAAAATTCTGCCTTTACGGTTCTAGAGTCACGTTTTCCTGAATTCTGACCGTATATTATCACCACCGATCCGCAAGCTCACAAACGGTGCCAAGGTGAATAGTCCCAATTCAAAAAGCTAGTTGGAAATCTGAAAAATATTTTAGCCTCTACGGATCTGAGAGCTCGCTTGGAGACCTGGAAGTTGCGTCGTATTTCAGAAGTTGAACTGCAATAAAAACCAGCAGCACTTGATAATATGTCAGCGCTTTAAGTGGTTTCAACCGCTGGCTTTATCCAGCATTCTCTCGTCGGATAAACATTTGAAAGCATTTTTTTGAAGACTTGTTTTGTGGCAATTAAATATTTACTGTTAATCTACATGGCATTTTTCTGCTATTGATTAATTATTCACGAATGGAACTCTATGAATAGTAAAATTTTGTTAGCTGCAAATTTATGCAAATTACGTAAAGTCAAAAAATTCTGCTTTAATAGTCGCTTGTATATAGCTTTGGCCCTTTGATGTTTTTTTTATTAAAAAAAAAAATAGGTATTAGCTGACTCGTTTTAAAGCTTTGGCCCTTTGATGTTTTTTTTTATTATTTTTTTTTATTGAAAACAAAATCGTTATTAGCTGACTCGTTTTAAAACTGTATTTTTGATTTCGTCAACTTAATTAGTAAACTCCGTTCTTTCTCAAATTGACATATAAACGCCTTGTTTGTCTTTTTTTTGTTATTACAAAAATAAAAATCAAAATCGTATCACTTAAAAGAAATAGTAGGTTAGGGTTATGTGAAACTTCAACTATTACTGTTATTATATTATTTTCTATTTTACTTTACACTTATATTATTAAACCACTGTACACTTACATTATTATAATATACATGTCTTTTAATTATAGTTAAATTTAATTACAATAAAGATATTTTTATTATTATTGAACAAATGTATAAAACAATGAATAAGAGATTTTTTATTACATTTTTTTGATTTATTGGCGATTCATAACATAGATCTTAGAATTCTTAATGATTTCAACGAAAGCGGTCCAAAATTGTACCTACTATAACTATTGTATAAAAAACTAAAATTTTATTGCGCACATTCATTATCTATGTTAAGCCGATCCAAATGGTGTCGAAAATTTAAAAAAATCGTGTTAAAAAATAAGCGTTTTTTTAAACTAACTAACTAACTAACCATCACACCGTTTCCCCGCAGGGGTAGGCAGAGAGGATGGACCGCCAAACAACTCGATCTTGGCATACACTTCGTGCTTCATTCACTTTCATACAACGTCTCATACATTATCTTCTGTTATTCCGACTTCTGACATAGCCCGACTCAAGTATTTGATTCACTTGATCGTGCCATGTCTTCCTCGGACGTTCCCGGCTTCTTCTTCCATTCACATTCGCGTCATATATTCTCCTTACATTCCTCTCTTCGTTTATTCGCTCTACATGCCCAAACCATCTAAGCGTCCCTTTCTTGATCTTGCTAACTAAGCGTTTTTTTTTAATTCTTCAAATAATGTAAAATCACTATGTGGCATCATTTTCAATTCAATGATTAAGAGATATTTTGTAAAATCCACCATTTAATGAATGGATATGAACATATTTCGATGCTATATTTTAAGTTAAATAAATATTATCGTCTTCAATGATTAAATATCACAATAAGGTTAATAAGCTTTAATAAGTTCCAATAAACGAAATAAATATATATTCTTTAATCAAATGAAACAATCAAACTTTGTTTTAACCACATTTATTTTTCACGCCTACAGGTTTCTTAACAACCGTTCCGAATTCCTCCTTAAATATGTTTCCTTTCACCCCTCCCCCAATCTCTATCTCTTCCCCCACTCTTTACCAATCCCTAGTCACGCCCCCACCCCCACTGTGACACTTATTATGTATGTTCTGCCATAATTTTGTAATATTGTTTAGTATATACTTTGCCCTGACGATGGAACGGCTGTTCCGAAACCGGTAATAATTCCGTTTATTGGAATAACTTGTTGAAGCTCATAAACCTCAGAGTGATTGATATTTGATAATCATTGAAGAAGATAATATTTATTTAACTTAAAATATAACACATGTACATGTGTTACATGTATTCTAATATGAACATAATATAACAAATATAAACATAAAAAACCTCAAATTTATTTATAACTCTATCTAAATTTTAGTTACGTTTTTTTTATTTATCGAAGTATTGCGTGTTAGTGTTCAATGTGTTGGTTTACGTTATGTCTTATTTGAAAAATAAATCCAGGGATGAATCTGTCATAAATCAACCCTGTCAAAAATATAGAATGAAGTTGACTTGAAAAGCTTTGATCTTTTTTTGAAGTTGACATTGGAATTCCCTTTGAGTTCATATGATTTATAATACTGATTGGTTTCAAGGGAGAAATTTTCATTTAAAACATCTATTTCATGTATACATTTTCAAAGATTGATTATAATAATCGTATTAAGCGAATACTGTTTGAACAAAGTTTGATTTAATTGTCTCCACACTTAAAATGAACGTGTGGCATGTTGCACGCCTTACAGATGACAGGAATATTTAAAATTTCCTTCAATTAGAAGCGAAGCAAAGGTGGCGTACTTATGGACCCACTACTTAAAAGAGAACTTTCGGAGACTGAAAGAGTTGAAATAAGGCTTATGTTGAGGGAGGTTCGATGTCAGGAAGCTAATGAAGAATATGATTTGTCACACGCCGCCTTAGCCTTTTCTTAGATCAGTATTTATCGTTATTAGCTTACGAAGTTGTTGAATATTGGTGGTTCATACGAAGTAAGCTTCATTTTATTATTACACTGTCGAACTACTCCAAAATAGATTTAGAATTATTTTGAAAGAACTTGTATTTCTTGCGGAGGCATCTGATATGTAATCGAACTCATTTATAGAAAATATAGAAATATATCTTTATAGAAAATATCTAGTTCATGAAAATTAATATTATAATTAAATAAATATTTAAAATGTTTTTTTTCTTTTACAATTTTGTTCACATTCGAATTTGACAGTTCGATTTAAAGAAACAATGTAAAATATCATAATTATTTTGTTTAACATTTTTTTCATCTGAATTCAATTTTTTTTTAAATTCCATTTCTAACATCTAATACCTGGTTATTTCAATTCTTAAATTTCAGAAATTCAAAAGTCGCCTTTTCCGTGTGATTGTCTTCCCTGCAAAGCGTTAAAGAAGAAAAAAAACATCAAATTGTCTTAAAATGTGATTTAGAATCATCTCCTTTCCGAAAGTACCACTAATATCTAGATACCGTTTGATGAATGTAAAAAATATGCACTTGGATCATTGTGCATTTTTAAACATACAATAATCATTCTATGAGCGCCTTCATTTTTTGTCTGCTATGAAATGTCAGACTATACATACCTGTTGACAAAGTACTGCAAATTTGTGTTTCAGTGAAATCTTGTCGCAGTCAATCCTTGTTACACCAATTCTCGGAAACCTCCTTCAGGCATTTCGAAGGTTGTTTGCATTTGAAGACACTTTAAAAAAAATGTTTATATTTTTCTTTGAGTTCAAGTTTTTCCAGCCTTAATTATGTGGAATAGTGCTCTATCACGCCTCCACCAAGATGTTTATATGAACATGGATTAAGTATTTACTAAGTTTGGTACTAGACATGGAACCCGCCTACACGAATGCTAATGCGAGGAGCGGTAATTTTTTTGCCTGTTTTCGAATTGCTGTCACGCTGTCAACCATCTCACCCTTTTTATTCAAATATATTCACCATGAAATTATGTTTGTTTTTTTTTTATCTGCTAAGGGTAGACATAAATTGAATTCGGCATTTTCCTTCACACCTTTGTTTATTTTAAGATTCCCTTATTCCCCAATATAATAATGTTAAACGCTTACTATTTTTAGAAGTATATTTGGTTCATGGATTTATTTTCCCCTCTAAGCGTAAGAGATCTTCTTCAATTGTAAAACAAGATCACATCATTATAACGAAACGTAAAATGAGTAACGCAAAACACTCTATTTTATTGCTTTGTGTCATTGTGTCTAGATTTTTTTATAAAATATCTAAGGTAAAATGGTGTATAGCATTCCCCAGGGGTCTGTTTTTGGCCTCTTTCTATTTATCTTCCTCAAAAATAATGATGTCGCTGAAATGCTTTAGTCATTCTCTATTTTATCGCATTTCTACGATGATGACCAGCAAGTTTATTTTTGCTGTTCTCCTGAAGAATTAAGTCTGGTGTGGAAGTTCGCCCAGCTGAATCCAAAAGCAATATTTTTCACCTCGATAATAAGTTTTTATTTATTATAACTGTTATTACTATAAGCGTGGATTTATAATCTAAAAGCACTCTTAATTAAAACAGCTCTCAATAATTGTGATAGTCATTAATTTTCCCTTGTAAAATATACATAGTAAATATGTTCCCAGCAAACACTATTCTTCCTCCTTACATGATTATCTTTCTGGCTACTTTATCTTTCCGGTAACGAAATTAGGTTAAATCTAAAGTTATTTTGAAAATTCACGATCACAGATGGCGTTAATTTCAATATTTTTAAAATAATAATAATCATAATGATAATAGTTTTTATTCCAGGATGTGGGAAGGTTGGTGCAATCCCACATATCCTATATAGAGATATCACATATTTATACACATAGTGATATCAATAAATATATATTCAATTTATTTTTTATAACTTATTGAAGTTTGTAAACCTCATTGTAATATTTAATCATTGAAGAAGATAATATTAACACATCCCAAATGAATCACGAAACCGAAAAAACAACAGAAATTAAAAAGATTTCAGTCGCATCTGAGACTCGAACCCGGACCTCTACCTATCCGGGTTAACCGCTTAACCAACTTAGCTAATGAGACCAGTTCAATTTACTCCATTTACAACGGTATCATACTTTAAGTTGAAGACTTGTTAATATTATCCTCCGTTTTTATAAATCCCATATTATTGGCTGCTATCCTTCTGATGATTGCAAAGTTTCATCCAGAACTCAATTGCAATCGGAATAGAGTCTCGGATATACCTACCTGATTCACTAAATGTATTTTTTTTTCTAAAATATTGAAATTAACTCCATCTGTAATCGCGAATTTTCATAATTGTTGTAAGTTTACCCTTAATAAGTAGTTTTAAATATAGTTGTTTCATTCACTTACTTACGGTTTCACCTCATTTTCAAACACACGTATGTTCTAGATCATTTTCGTATTAACAATTTATTAATACATGGAACCAACAATATGTCGTCTTGCATTATTTTTTACAGTTAAATGGATATTTGAAAGGTCTATAGCTCACAACGATCTGAATACACCCCCAATCAAATTAATTAAACAAGATAAATCACAAAACACCGATTTCAAACGTAGAATTATCCAAGCAATGAAACTGCGATTAATATTCAATTATTAGGGTGAGCGCTTAACACTTTCCGTATCCGGGCTACACTACACGCCGGCACTTGTATCCTTGGGAAGTAGTTCGGGATCTCGCCGCCGGGTGGTGTCGTGGTCGCAGCTGGCGGCGGTTTGCTCCACTCTGGCGTGAGGGCTGCTGCTTGTATGGGCTAATTGATTATTCGAGGCGAGTTTTAGAGGGCGCTAATTTACTTGACCCTGCAAAGAGGATTTGATAGGGGTGTCTCATGTGTGGGAAGTTTATGTTTTATGGTTTATAGGAAGTGTGTTATTATTATTATTATTTGTTGATAAACATTTCATGTTAAGACCATAATTTTAAATATGTGAAGTCTAATGTTTACATATTATTGACTGTTGTTCGAATGACAAAAACCATATTATTCATAAATGAAATTATTTTTAATGACTATACGCGTATTAAATACCGTACAAAGTTTCCGACCCTTCCGCGAGAAGGGAGTGAAAGGAATGGTCCAAGCACACTCTGCCTATCGTGAACTTTGTACGGGGTACTTTGTATGGCAGGTACGAAGAATTACCATTGAAAATATTATGTAATAATTTTTTAACTTTAATTAATTTCCAAGCTTGATTTTTGTCTTAGCTTGGTCAAGATGTAGGCAATGGACAACGACAACAATAAGGAACTCCAGTTACCATTTTAATAAATATTGACTTCTCATTTAAATTCAAGTATTTTTTTTTGTTTTCCAGTAAAGTTCGTTTTCATAGTTAAAATAATTGTAAAAATTTCTATTTTTAAAAGTCCGCTAAAACGCACGAAATGTATGGCTTGTTGAATGGGACATCACTGGGACGTCGAATTTGCACTAAGATTCACTAATCGATTTTGTTAATGCGTTTTTAATTCTATAAAATTAACTGCCTTTAATTGAAGGACATATTGTGAAATATCAGCATCTTACCACTCACTACTGGTTTTGCAGTTTACTGAAGTGTGATAGTGAAACCATTTCATTCATTTATTTTTTCTGTTTTTCTGATATCTCGAACCTCGGATTTGAGGTTTTGTGTACGGTTTCCAAAAAAAAAATTAATTTTACCGTTTGTAATTATACATTGTATTTATGGCAAATCATAACTAAACATAAGTAACAATTATAGAGATTACAGTCGCCCAAATTACGTTTGAGTTTCGCCAATACTAAAAAAAAATACCTAATTAAAATACAAAACAAAATCGACACATAGAAATTTGCATACAAATTCAACACCAGACTACACGCGAAACCTCTATGTGTGACGTCAATTGGCGAAAAAGCAATGGTACCAACCGAATGGTGATGAGATGGTTTTTTTCCCTTTTAAATAACGATCTATAAATTCTACGTAAATTATATGTAATAACACTTACATATTCAGATTCGGCTTTTACCGATCTGTATGAATAAATCATTTTAAGGCCATGACCACCGCAGTACAGAGACCCTCGCAATTGCATTTCAGTCCCCTGGTTCAGTTCAGGTTATGGTTTAGATTCCCGTGCAGCCCCGAAGTATTTAAATGTGATTTTTTTTCAATAAAATCACTTAAATTGAAACTAGTCCCGGATTGCCCTTGGTATACATTAATTTAACGTTTATTATCTTCATGTTACCAGTTTATACTATATTCTTCGAAGTAATTCTCAGCGACCCCGGAAAATCGTGAACATATCTTCACGCCCCACATTCATGTTCGCGTCCTTGCAAAATTACGGTTACATTTACATAAGTACAAACTGCATTGGACAGACGGACTGACCCGGCGTTTAAATTTACTTAATCGCTCCATAAAGCGCAGAACAATACCCCGAGAGGTTGTTCCTGCTCCAGTTGTTGTTTGTTCCTAAATCATTTTTAGACAAATTTTCTGCCCGTTATGAATATGCACGAGACGCGGTTTTCTGCACAACTGCTGTGGCAACTTCTTGGAGAATTTATTCTGTCGTTTGAATAAATCGTGAACTTGGATGCGGTTGCGATTGTGTTGGTTTATTTTTAACGGCAATAACAGGTTGAAACATGAATTAACGTGAACCCGTTATGAAATATTTCCCTTTTATATCATCTGAATATGTTGTTTGCCGATTTCGAAATATTATAACCACTATACTACAAAGATCACGTAACAATAGATTACCGCATTATCGTATATACATTCCACGAAAGTGTTTTTTTTTGTTTGCTAAGAAATTGACAACCTCCATGTTGTAGTGAGAAATATCATAGAAAATATAAATAGAAAAATATAAATAGAAAAAAGAGATCGGTAAAAGGCAACAAAGCGTTTTACGTTTAATATCAGATCTGAAAAGCCAGGTATTCGTGAATCTATGTTTTCTCCTTTATTTATCCGCTTTACAACATTCCCTTTTTGGAATGCCATAATTTACCTTCACCTGCCAGTGGTACACCTGTCTGATACCACATGAAACTTATCTATTGTTATATATATATTACATTTTGTTTTGAAGAGTTTTATCCACCGTTTTGACTATTTGTTACTTAATTTTATTTATTTGTTACCGGTTTCGACGCATTAGTTTTAAGAACGCCAGTGAATGAGACGGATATGTCGAAGCCGGTAGCAAATAAATAAAATTAAGTAACAAATCTACAGAGTGGATAAAACTCTTCAAAACAAAATGTCTAGAAATTGTTACATTCCAAAAAAAACATTTTTTTTTTTAAACTAACATATTGTTTTCTGTAGTGTCTGAAACTGACAGCAGGGAAATGATAAAAATGTAACACGTCTGTCATTTTGCTGAAATAAATGCTTATCCCATTACCATTTTTACCTCATGTTTTGTCAAATAAGAATAAAAACTTTTCGTTTTGAAAACAGGACGTTTCGAGGGCTATATTTGTGCCTACTCTTAGATAAATGAATATAAATAAATTGTTTTGAAACATGATTTTTTTATTGTCATAAAGATTTTGCGCAGAATTCATAAAATAATATCAGACAAGTGTTATAAACGTATGCCCAAGTGTATGAAAGGGATAATCGGGTATGAAAGAGACGGCATGACTTACGGAAGTATAAAAGCGATTGAATAGCTGTCTCGTTTTTTTTCATATCACGGCTTCCTACTTGAAACATTGCGACAGTGATAATTATACCAAACCTATTAACATACGAGTTCGATTCATTCACCTTAGATAATTATTGAAGGCGACACTTCATAGTACCTTGGCGTAGTCATCACAATGAGTGATGAAACATTTTTGGAAATATTTATTTAAAATTATTTGTTATATGTCTTGGTAATACCATTCTTATTATTGTTTCCATTAAGGCATTTGTTTACAACATAACCGTGTTTTTTTTTCTTCAGAATAGCATACCAGTTGGCGGAACCGATAAAAAAATGTGTCAACAAAGATTTATTTTTTTAGCATGGTTATATTTCAATGGAAGATGCTCCGAGGAACTAGCGTCATTGATCCCTTTGACACCAGTTCACAGTCGGGAAACACGCCAAACGCACGCCCACATTTGTACACAATTGACATTTATCACATGACAGCGGTTCGTTTCTACGACTCGTTCTTGCGTCTAACAGCTCTGCTGTGGACAGATTTGCCGGCCTCTGTGTTTCCGCCCTCTAACAACATGGATCCCTTCAAAACCCATGTTCACGCCTTCCTCAAAAAGACCCTCCATACAGCATCCCCAAAAAAGACATTGGCTCAGAGGGAAACTATTTCTATCAGACCCTCCTTTGTAGTGTAAAGAAAAGATAATTTGTAAACCCTTGAAATATAATTTAAAAAAATGTAATCTTAGTATTATTTTGTATTCGCCAACTTTGTTAAAAAGCTTTGGGCATTCGCCGTGCTTTTATCAGAGTAAGTTGGCTGAAAACGGTGACGTAGTGTAGTAAAAAAAATTTTTTTAACATTTAAAATTGAAAACGTTACCATGACCACTTTTTCGTGATGTTTTCTATGCACGTAATATTTTTGTGGTAGTAATATTATGTACTTGCATAAATCGATTGCCTGTTTTTATATTCGATTGCAAACAACACGTGATTTAATGAAATATCCTGCAATATTGAGCATAGAATTACCATAAAAGGTTCCTCTATTTCACAATTTCGAGGTATCGCCCGAGGCCTACAAGCCATAATTTTTCACGTTCCTTACGTACGATTACGGTACCATTTCGAATCTCTTTTGAACGATTTGAATACGTAAGCTGGCGAATTTATCGCTTTTTTATATAAGATATTTTTTTCTCGTTTTAGTCGAAATGGCCCCCATAAAACAATCGGATTTCTACGTTTCAGAGTATAACGAATAAATCTAGAAAAAAACTACGTTTTTCCTGGAAATATCGTGAATTTGATCTCTTTCTGAAAAACAACTAACGTAAAAACAGGTCGATTACTAGATAAGATTATTCATATTGTTTTACATAATAATACCATAAAATAGTGGCTTAGTTCGTATCGCGTCTGGGTCCCACCCATGTATCGTGAGTTCAGTTCCTCGGCTGACTAATTCCTCCATCACGACACAAGCAACTTCTTCCCCTTAGTGTGATGGTAGTAGGAGATTTTCAAATACTATCAGGTTATTCTCAACCGGGGAATGTTTGTTTCTTTAAAAAAATATATAAATTGGTCAACTTATATAGCGACGTTTTGTGATTCCATCTTCTCTAGGGCGCTTCATACATTTATATAAATTCCTGCAATAAGGAACTCCAGTACAATTTTTTATCACCAGTGACATTCAAACTTAAATACCAGTATTTTTTTTTTACACCGTGTACAAATGTTGGGCGCGTGTTTGGCGTGTTTCCCGACTGTGCACCGGTACCGAAGGGATCAATGACGCTAGTTCCCCAGAGCATCTTCCAAGCTTGTTGGGAAGATTGCTTCCATGATAGGACAGTAGATATATGTTATATATTTCCCGTAAATATCGGAGTAATTGTGCCTGCAAGCATTGAAAATGTCTTTAACACAATGTTTAAATCGTAATCTTTTAGACGATTTCTCATTTTCGAATTTTTCCTGAAATTTCTCCTGTGGAACCAACTATATTCCGGAGACGGACGATTTTTCAAAATCCGATAAAAATATCTGGGCCAGCCAAAATTTGATTTTAAAGGTAAGGCTTGCAGATATTACGTGGAGCAGAATTTTTGAACCGTTAATTTTGCATCAATCCCGTCGAATCGTCATGTGTGCAGCCATATGAGATTTAGCTTTGAGCTTATGGCGAATTTTAGCTTTTATAAAATGGAATGTTCGGAATTTGATTTTATAAAACATGTTTCGCTTTGAATTAATGGCGTTTATATTTTGAAGATTATTTTAATTTTGAAAGTTTTTTATGATTTCGATTGAGTCTAAAAATGATATTTGTATCCATTGTTGACGACAAACAATACAAGAGCGATGTTTTCAGATTGAGCATTATTTTGTTGTAGTTTCGTAACGAGTACACTCTGTGATTTGACATAACCTATTATGAAATTCAACAAATACTTTGTTTTTCACAAATGTTTTAATTTTAATATAGTGAAATTGGTTGATTTCGCTTCAAAAAAAGCTTTATCAGGGTTTTTTTTATATGAATACCGCACAAGAGTCCCAACTGCTCCCAACCGTCTGGAGCCAGTGAGACTATGGCATCCCCAATTGGGGAATGTTGTGAGGCTGAAGGTATTCGGGAGGGGAAGGAGAAGGGCAAGAGGAAGGTTGTGAAATACCTGGCTATTCAGATCTGGTCACCAAACACGACTAAAAGCCATTTCAAGCAACGTTTCAATTCTGAATGGTGGTCCTTCACCAGGGCGATACTGAGAGTATCTTCCACTCTGGAACGTGCGCAAATATACTATATATTAATTTTTAATGAATTAATTGTGAAACAACACACATCAATTAAATAAAATTTACTTAGGGCAGTGCATTAAAACAGACCGATCGATTTTTTAAATAGTTTTTTATAAGCAAAATATCAAAATGAGCGTCTAATCTACATTTCTTTACTAATAAATACTTCATTTTGCCATAACATTTTCGCTTTGGATAATATTATTTGGACTGTTATCTCGTATTTGAATGCATTATAATTATTACGTGTGATTAGAAAAAAAACAACAAATAAAATCGTTTAAATGCTGATCGAAATTATTTTTTCCTTTAAATAACATTTTTTCTGCCAAACGTCTTTATCGCTTTTCGCTTAGAACATGGTTTTTGCTAAGCTTTCAAGAATGTAGGTGCTTTGAGACTTTTCGCAGAAGATAACATTTAACGATATTCCTCTTATAACGGTTATATGAAATGCGTACCAACATTAAAAGACTCGTCATAACAATACATTACAGATTTCTAAATGATCGATTTTTATTGCTACATCTACCCTCACATTAAAATACCAATTTTACCATTTCAGCAAGACTGTAAAAACCCAATAAAATTATTCATTGGTATAGTTAACTCGTTTTATCGCCCGAGTTTTTACAACAAAACTAACGGCCGCTTTCAACATCATGTCTGGTGTCTGACCGAACTAATTAAAATAAGTACACAATATAATGAGATACTCATGCTGTTCGTTGTAATATTCACTGACCGAACTAATTAAAACAAGTACATAATATAATGATTTACGCATACTGTTCATTATAATATTCACTGACCTAACTAAAATATTTATAAGCAGGTAGTATAAGGTGATACATCACACATAAAACAAAAAAAAAAATAAAAAAAAAAAATAAATAAATAAATAAAAATAAAAAAAATAAATAAAAAAATAAGAATTTAACTAAATAAGATTAAAATAACTCCTTTAAGGTGCTGCGGTATTTATATTGTGAGGGGCCAATATATTTGTCCAGTATGCGATGCTGGAGGCTGGACTGAGGCGGGCTTCCATGATGAGAATATTCCTGGAGCTGTTTATTCTTTCCCTCATTCCAGCCACCCTGGATCTTATAAGGGCTGCAAAACCGGAAACTCGCCCCTCCTTGAATATACTGGAAGCGCTGCAGTATCTGGGGACGCCAAACATTATGCGGAAGACGTTATTATACTGTACACGAAGTCTTTCCATACTACTCTTTTTGTAGTTTGCCCAGAATTCGCAGGTGTACAACGTTGCGCAGAAGGCAAGGAATAGAGTCCTTTTCACAGCGGTACTACAAAGGTATAATTTCTGTAATAATTATTATGTGATATATTATTATGTGTTGGAGAGCCTAATTAAAAAAATAAATTAAAATGCTTAAACAAAAAAGTCCCATATTTTAATCACAAATTTGTATACAAATATGTTGACTTCGCAGTGGATGCCTTAGACCTGCTTAAACCTCTTTATCAATTGTAGAATGCAATGTTTATCGGATATTTATCAATACACATAATTGAAATACCATATAATGCTCAGCTGGTTGTACTTGCGGTGACACCAAACTTGTACATTCTTATTTTTTTTTCTTCATTATAAAAATAATCGACTAAACTACTAATGCAATTTTTCGCTCCATTTAATATTCTATGTACTGTCAAAGATAGTGTTTAAAAAAATTGTATTTGCGTTTCTAAAAAGACTTTATGGAACAGTTTCAACGAGTAATTGGATTCCTTCGTTATCTCATCGAACCCGTGAGTAATCCCTAAGGTTGTCTCTGATCTTTCTAGGGAGCACAAGTTGTGAATTCCAAGTTTTTTCGCATATTTTTTACCATAATTTCTCAAGAATTTTACAAGTTTGTTATAAAAAATACCACTTGCGCATAAGTTTGAAATTTTTACGAAAAATTCTAATTCGGTTAAATTAATTGGCAATTCAGATGAATGGTGACCGAAACCTTTCGGAGCTCTGATTTGACTTCGCAGCAGAAGTATTATAAAAAAAATGGTCAGTACAATGGATTCATACAAAAATAAAAGCTAAATTTAAAAAAAAAGCTTGAAAGTATCTATTAGATCTCCAGTAGAGTAGTGTTCAAATAGCTCTCTGATTCCTGCCAACAACTCTGAATTCACCGAAAGAAACGAATTTCTCTCCGGACTCATTATTTGTTTTGTCCCATTTTTATTTCTTGCTTTATTTTGTTGCAGTCTTCCTCGGTTCAATCGAATTTCCCCGAATGCAATTTTGTTGAAAATCTACACAAGACTTCAAATGATTTTCACTGGATAAGGAGTTTCGTGAATTTGTTTTCTTGTTTTGCAACCCGTTTATTGGATATAAGATAGATTACTTCCTACTTACTAGTATAACGACTCTTATTGCTTTCAGCATTCATTCTTCCTTTTAAATTATTATGTCTTTCTAATATTCTTTCAGAGCGCCCTTAAGAAAATTGATGGGAAAAATTATTGGATAAAATGTAGTTCTAGAGATAACTAATAAATTTTCTGTGAACAGATTCGGTACTCCCAATCCTACATTTAGGACTGTACATCAAATGAAATGTCTCATTGATATATTCAATGACTAAGTAATATGTTATTTAGTCATTGGATATGTGTACTTTACAATAAGGTTTTACACCCTGAGTAAACTTTTTATATTTAGTGGTTTTCGAGTGATGGGGATTTCGAGTATAAAGGAGCAGGCTTGTTCTGGTTTTGAAGTGGTGGGGTGTTTCACTTCGATAATGAAACCACTCTATGATCGCAACATGGACCTACGTCGTGTTAGCACTCTGACCAGCAGAGTGCTGGGAGATTCTCGCCAAGAAGTGTAGGTAAAATAATCATTATCTTTAGACACATGATGTTACCATATGATAGAATGTTTTCTTTTAAGTTTAAGGCAACATAAGTTTTATCCAGAGTAAATGAATTCGTTACGATTTAGGTATCGATGGAGAATAACACGTCCTATCATTAATATTTGCACAAAGATCCCGCAAAATTGTTTTTTTGATATTAATTTTTCTTTTCCATGTCGTCTAAAATGCATAAGTTCTAGAACGGCGAGTTTGGCGTTATGGAATCTGAACAGCTCTTTCTGTCTGGATTTTTTAGATCTACGCAACTATTTTCCGATCAATACCTGATTTCCACCATGATCTACGAAGCTATGAAATATTCATGTGGTTGTCAAAAAAATAAGATTAGACGTTTTGTTGGTTTCATATTTCTCTATGAGAAAAATATCTACCAAACAATGCTGTAACTACAGCGAGTTGTTAATTGTGAAGCAAAATCGGTTTTTAATAGTTGAAAAATGATTTTCAGTCTGTGCAAGGAAATGCTGTATCGTCAATCATCTGTCAATGACAGGAAAATCGCAAAACAATAAATTTTTCTATTTTCATATGAAGCGGTAACTTGGTGATGTGACATTATAATTTAAAAAATAAAACGATAACTTTGTTTACATCACTTTTATTTATACTTTAGCCGACCGGGTTTCGCTACTACCGTAGCTTCTTCAGGGCAGTATACAACTATGGTGTATAACTATATAACTGTATGTATGGTGTATACTGCCCTGAAGAAGCTACGGTAGTAGCGAAACCCGGTCGGCTAAAGTATAAATAATAGTGATGTAAACAAAGTAATTGTTTTATTTTTTTTCAATAAATTTTTCCACCGTTCAATTTTATTTTTTATTTTTTTTTACCTCGCGCAGAAAAATATCCAGAGCCCCGCAAAGATATTATCATAAAATTAATTGTGTTGACAGATGGAAAGAAATGAAAATGCTTTAGAAGTATAATGGTAACTGAAATGAAATGCGATATTTAATATCTGTAGGTATGTAAATGATTTGAAATTGGGCATCAAATTGATGAATCTTGCAAAAGACTTAAATGAAATAGCTCTAAAGGTGTCCGGGTGGGTTGGGTGGTAGGAATATATAATTTGATTCCCTTTTTCATATCTGGAATCCGCTTTTTGTTCAAATCACGAATTCAGCGTCGGCTTTTCGGCCCATAAATTTGGTAAAGTAATATTAGTCCAACCAGCTCCGTTCCCCGACAGCCGCTGGGGCTTTATTGGTTGCGATATTCATATTACGGCCGGGTTTCTAGTTAAGGACGCAGCTTACTTCGAAAAGCTTTCACAGACAGCATTAAATTATAAATACTTTCGTTATGATCATATTTCAACAGTCCTTATCTTGTTTTTTGAAAAATCCTCTATTAAAAGTATTGCATAAGCGAACCGTATACGGCATGTTTTAGAAGGGGCAATGTCTACGCATGTGAATCTTCCTTTCCGTGTGGTGGAGGGGGCAGATATAAGTGGGATGCTGGGGTTATTCAGTCAACATCAACTTGATTTAGCACAGAAGAGGTGCCTCCGTGAAACTGTTATGGTGGACACTCTCTACAAGGTGTTCTCTAGTTTGAAAGTCCTTTAGACCCCATTTTAGGTGTCCTGTCTCTTCACCTTCTGTGATACCTTGTCTCGGATCTAGGATAATCCCAATAGCTTTATTTTTGGCTCTTTGTTAAGTGAGGTTTTAAAATAACTCGGAGTTTTGAATTTTGAATGCTCCGATTTCGTCACTAATTTTCTTGAATTGTAGGGTAAAACATGCCCCACGAATAACCTGCTCAAGATCCAAACCGCCCACTGGGGAGTGCTGCTCTGATATTATTCAGCCCTCATCTCGTAGGTAGATTTCTAGGGGGAATGATGTGCGAACAGATTAAATAACGTGGGTTGAAAGAAAACCGCACGGAATTGCTGGAGCATCTTAAAAAGCCTTTGGGGGCTACTTTATTATATTGGTATTACAACATTTAACTCCAGATGGCTACGACATCCACGGGGTAGCGGTTAAGAATGCTGGTTAGAATCCGGATGTAACACTTTGTTTTTATTTTTATTTGAACTCCGCACGAGAGTTCCAATTGCTCGCAGCCAGTGGGAAAATGGCATCCTCAATTAAGATATTTGTGAGGTTGAAGGGATTGGGGTGGGGAAGGAGATGGGGAGGAGGAAGGTTGGGAGATGTTATCCTAAGGTTTATTCTAAGAAAAACTTCCAGGGTGGATGTTGCGTGTTCAATTCTCTTGATGTACAAATATGTATTAAATAAAACAGACACTTTTTTTTGAACCACTAGTTTATTTTAAATACATCCCCAACCGGTTTCGCTTAACCCAATGCTTCATCAGAGTAATATTTAAAACTAAACAAAAATACATAGAGTAAGCATATACGAGTATATAGGTGAGATATACAAAATATAATAAGAGGGAGACAAATATAAAACGAAACAATGGAACAGTGAGACAGAGATATGCTTATATGCAATAGAATGGGACAATACATAAAAAAGAAACAATGAAAAATTAAAATTAAAAAGAAGTGGGAAATTTTGAGTTAACGGGAAATATATCTAACATTGTATTACTATCAATTATTTATGTATTTTTGTTTACTTTTAAATATTACCCTGTCGAAGGTTCGGATAAGCGAAACCGGTTGATGGAGTATTTAAAATAAATTAGTGGTTCGAAACAAAGTGTTTGTTTTATTTAATTAATAAATATGTCAAACCACAAAATAATTGCTTTCTACGAAAACACAAAAATATGTTATGGATTTATCGTTTTCAAATGTTGATCGCTTAAATTGGTGAACCAAATAATTGCTTGTATGAATTTGGTACACATTTTTTTAAAAAATATTTACTCTCTTCTTTACATCATGTTATAGCCTCTACTAAGATAGACTTTTGTGCCAATGTGTCGTGAATCGACTACTGCTGTTTATGTGTGTAATATATAGAATGTTCAAACACCATAAAAATAAGCTGTTCTATATATTGTTTTTCCTCCTCCCGCGAAATTGACATTTATGTAGATAAAGGACGATAGCAGATTTGCGGTCGATATTGGCATGTTGACAGGGTTCCTAGCTTACTGAAATAGCTTCAAAACTGTCGTTAGGGGCGTTGATACATAAATAGTAACTGCTTATACCGTGGCACGAATTACTTACGATCTTTTTTTTTTGAACAAAGATGCTACAAATTTCCGATTTATGAAAGTTATCAAATTGTAAAAAAAAAATAATTTCAAATTCAGACAATCGATGTACACCTACCTTTAATATACTTTACGAGACGTTTATTTTTGTTATGTATTTGAAATGCGTAATATTTTTTTGTTTCTATTCTAACACTTTTTCTCATTTTTCATCTTGGCAAGTCAACTTACATTCCATAAATTTAATATTAAATAAAATTAAATTTGTGAGTTGTTCATGAGACTTTATGTTCATGGATTTAACGTTTTTTTTTTTCAGTGACTAAATAAAACTGTACCTACTTAGGTAACATCATAAATCTTCGGGATGTCACCTAAGGGAGAAATCGACGCACGTTTTTAATACCGTGCGGTATTCCGATAAAAGGACCCGCTCGTGTGGTGGTTTGACACCCACTCCGGTTAAATAATAATGAGAAACGCGCTTACGAATATTTTCCTTTAAGATATTTCTTAAACGTGAAAGGTAAGTATTTGAAATATTTTACTCGGTGGTGCAAAAACAAATTGGTCACTCAAACATTTCTGTGCTGTACGACTATATCCAATTCATGTTCTTTTCAAAATATTCCGGTTTTTTTTTCCGACTTTCATACTCGTACATCAATGCCATTGATTCTTTTTCACATTTTTAGCAAACTTTTTAAATCCATTCGGCTTTTTTACTTCAGTGCTTATAAAGATGTTCCATATATCGAAGCTTTTGAAACATTATTTGACAATTTATATCGTTGGTGCTTTTAAAAAGGGTCTAACGGAAAAATATGTTACGAGGAAATAAATTCTCATAAATGTAGAAAATGAGCGATGTACTTATTTTATTTTTCGTTGGGATTATGGGATCGATACCAACTTCTTCATATTTATCTGGTGCCCTTTCCTATCGGAGGTTGCCTCTCATCGACTAGTAAAAGCTAAACGGAACTGTAGTCGCCAGTAATTTAAGTTTCGAAGTCATTAGGTGCGACGTCTTTCTCTACCATCAATCTTCCTCTGGATTCATCGGTTGGTCAATCTTGAGTTCATTATCCCTAATAAAGTTACCAATATATCGATTTCCATATTTCGATTGCAGAAAATGCCCAATTAACCATTTTTTTTGTTCTAATGCATCTTTGTAGTACCCTCCCTCTCATAAAATTGCTAAAAGGGGTACAACATTCTCAAAAATCCATTGCCGTAGGGCTATTTATATTTTTATTTATTTTTAATAACTTATTGAAGCTTATAAACCTCGTTATAATATTTATTCATTGAATAAGATAATTTTAACAGCGGTTGTCCCGGTAACACAAAGGTCTTGGGTTCGATTCCCAGATGCGACTGATACCTTTTTTATTTTCTGTGTTTTTTTTCGGTTTCGTGTTTCATTTAGGATTTGTTAATATTATCCTATTTAACATTGGACCACTTATTACAAATTCACATGTTTGAAAAACCGCAATATCCATTTGTTTTTATATTATAAGTATGTCCTTCGCATTCTGGCAGGTCAGTAAAAATATTTATGAATTTTGTTCTTTCATCTTTTTGTGCCTACACGGTTTCTACTTTAAAATGTATGTTTTACAGACTTTATTTCAGCTGCAAAGCTAATTTTTGACAGCCTGATACCAGCTTAGGTACCCAAGCCTCTACCTTTCACCCTTATCTTCCCAGCTTCCTCTCATCTCCCTGAATGGCCGAATATTCACAGAGGATGATTGATCGGTCCAGTGGATTATCCCGATCGTTATTCTTAGCAGCGTTGACTGTTGACTTTTTTTCTGGCTGGAGTGCTAAGATTATGAGAAAGTAATTATTCAAATTGATGTAGCCGTTTTTAATACACGGGAATTCCCTAGATAAAAGTCATTGATTGTCATTATGTTGGTGCCATGAAAATAAAATAAAAATGTATGTTTTCGACGACGCATTTCGCATAATAAATGGTGAGAGATTTTACAATCTCAACCCTCTGGCACAAACATGTCGACAGTTGCCACTCGTAATTTTCTTCTCGAAGTCACTTTGTAAAACCGTGTCGGGGAGAAAACAAAAGTTTTCACTTAGTAGATACGCCTACTTCATTATTAAAAACCACCTGCGCTTTAAGTTAGATTAAACATATTTACAAATTAAAATTTCTAGAATGTTTTTGTAAATCGATATTTGTTTTAAAAATATTTTATAAGACGAGTGTATAATAATTATGCTTTTTTAGGTGTTTAAGTTTTCTTATAATTTCTTCAAAAGATTGGTTTTCACTTGTGGCGTCATTATTAATAAATGAATTTAAAATTACTTTCTATTCACCACTTTATTAATATATACTTGTCAACATGTTTCGACAGCGATTCTTTCCTCATCAGGAATATATAGAATATAATTCATGCGTAGAATATAGACTATTCTGTATATGAATTGTTCTATATATACTTTCGAAACATGTTGATATGTATATATTAATAAAGTGGTTAATTCAACGTGATTTTTAATTAATTTATTGTTAAAGTTTTCATTTCCGTGATACCTAATTGTCGACTGTCCACTCTCTTTCACGGTAGCTGCAATATATATATATATTTTTTTAATTTTATGTAACTTAGTATTTTTATTTATTCTCAATGTTGTAATTTATCCTCAATATTGTCATTTAAGCTCAATATTGTAATTTATTCTGAATATTATGCTCAATATTGTTATTTTTATGTTCAATATTGTAATTTTTTTCGTCCAAATTGTCATTTATGTTGAATTTTGTTATTAATAATCAGAAAACTGTACGAATATAATATATGCTTATTAATCTACATAATAAAAAAATGGACTTATACACACGAACACAGAATTTATAAAAAAAACATCGCAAGTACACAAACACTTCACAAGAAGATAATTGTACACGATTACAGTAAAGACTGAAACTGTTAAAAGAAACATAGGCCATAAGGGTATATATATATACAATCTTCCCGATAGCCTGGAAACGGAGAATCGAATAAGAACATTACAAAAATAAACTATTCAATCTTAAAATAAGTGAGCAAAATAACAATGTGTAATAGGAATAATATGTAAGGTATATAAATAATATAATATAATATTAAGTAACATGATGTA